>CBVK0101678516.1:0-23719 GCA_900067695.1 Picea abies | reverse complement strand
GTATCCATCATTGCAGCACTAATTCCACTGAAGTTCCGAATAAACTTCCTGTAGAAGCTTTCCAACCCATGAAAGCTCCTTACCTCGAAAACATTCCTCGGCGATGGCCACTTCCTGATCACATCCACCTTCTCAGGATCCATCTTCAACTCATTGGCCGAAATTACAAAACCCAAATAAATGAGTTCTGTCTGCATAAACGAGCATTTTTTCAAATTGACCAGCAATTTCTCCTGCTGTAACCTTCTCATCACTATGGCCAAATGCCTCAGATGTTCAGCTCTGGTCTTGCTGAAAATCAAAATATCATCAAGGTACACCACCACAAATTTACCAATGAATTCCCGCAGGACTTCATTCATCAGTCTCATAAAAGTGCTGGGTGCGTTTGTTAAGCCAAACGGCATGACCAGCCATTCATACAAACCCTCGTTTGTTTTGAATGTTGTTTTCCACTCATCTCCTTCCCTCATTCGGATCTGATGATATCCGCTTTTGAGATCAATCTTTGAGAAATAATTTGCCCCACTTAGGCAATCCATCAAGTCGTCCATCCTCGGTAATGGAAACCGATACCTGATGGTGACCTTGTTTATCGCTCTGGAGTCTGTACACATCCTCCAGCCTCCACCCTTCTTTGGGCTCAGTACCATTGGAACGACACATGGACTTAGACTTTCTCTCACCAGTCCCTTATCCTGCAAATCCTGAACCTGCCTTTTGACTTCCTCATTCTCCTGAGGTGTCAACCTGTAGGCTGCCTTATTTGGCAAACTCGCTCCAGGTATGAGGTCAATGTGATGACTCACACTCCTCACGGGCGGCAATGAACACGGCAGTTCATCCACTATGATGTCAGCGAACTCTCCAAGCAGTTGTTGAATCTCCTCAGGTAAGTCGTCTACCCTTGTGCTTGTCAAGACAACCCATGGTTTCTGGACAACAAGGAACTGTGGATCCTCGTCCTTCTCCAACTCTGTGAGAAGTTCCTTCCCACTCATGAGAAGTATCGTGCTGCTAACTTCTGGTTTCACCTCTTTATCTTTCATCGGCAGCAACGTATGTGATTCTCCATCCTTCTCTAGGGTGTATGTGTTCATCCTCCCATCATGAACAACATGCCTATCATACTGCCATGGTCTTCCCAGTAATACATGACAGACATCCATGGGAATGACATCACACAGAACCTCATCCCTATAATTACCCATTTTAAAATTCACCAAGCATTGTTTTGTAACTCGTACCTGGTGTCCTTTTTGCAGCCATGTCACCCTGTATGGACTCGGGTGCTTGCGTGTCTTCAGCTCCAATTTTTCCACCATCTCGGTCGAAACGAGATTGTCTGTGCTCCCACTGTCCACTATGACCTTGCACTTCCAGCCCTGGGTCTGGCAAGTCGTTCGGAACAGTCTGCATCGTTGTGCTGCGCTGTCCACCTCTTTCTCAGGTTTTAGGAGAATCTTGTGCACTGTCAGCGATTTTCCACTTCCGACGTTGTCATCCTCCACGTCCTGCCTCTGCGCTTCAACGACGTGAGTATCTCCTCTGTCCACCTTCTGGTCTGGACAGTCCACGGCTTTATGTCTGTCCTTACCACATGTGAAGCATGTGATAATTCCTCCTCTGCCTCTTCCCCTTCCTCGGGTGCGAGGAAATGCGTTGGCATCAGCATATCCTCCCTGCTGATCCTCTTGCTGCCTCCTCGGCTCTAAAGTTTGTTGTCTCTGCTGCGAGGCACCGCCTCTTTCAGCTCTACCCTGAGGTCTCTTCCATTCCTCCCTGGGTTTCTGTGTCTTCTCCTGGACAACAGCCTTTCCTCGTGGCTGGCTTCTGCCTCGGCCTCACTGACCTTGCTTGCGGCTCAGCTTTTCTTCGGCTTTCAGGGCCATCTGATACGCATCCTCAACTGTGCGTATAGTTAGCATGCTCAGCTCATCCTGAATATCGTACCTGAGACCATTCAGGTATCTGGCCACCTTTTCATCATCACTCTCCCGATGACTAGCTCGGATGTTGAGCCTGTAGAACTCCTCGGTGTACTCCTTCACCGTCATCAACTTCTGTCTCAGGTTCTGCATGCGCCTGAACAGTGAAATCTGGTAGTCCCTCAGAATGAACTTCGCCTTCATCTTGGCGATCATCCGATCCCAGTTCTTGATCTTTTTCTTGCCTTTGGAACGCCGGTCTGCCTGCAGCTCGTCCCACCATAAGGCTGCGTGTCCCTTCAGCTTGGTGACCGCATGTCTTATTTTCTTATCCTCTTCGATATCCTCATAATCGAAGTAGGTATCCATTGCTCAAATCCAATCCAGCAATTCCTCAGCATTTAGACTCCGCTCATAAGTCGGGATGTCCATCTTCGTCTTCGAACTCATTCTGGAAATGGCTCTTATCAACCTCTCGGTCGAAGCATCTTCTGCGGAAACTTCCTCTTCAGCATGTCCAGCTTCCTCCTCCATCTCTGGATCGCTGAATTCCCCTGCGTCGGCTTCCCTCCTCTGGGTGGTCTCCATGTCCTCAAGTCTCGCTCTGAGATCTCGAATATGACGTTCCATCTCAGCATTCCCTGCTGGATTCTCTGGTCGCCTGCCTCTTCTCCGGGCATCCCTGTCTTCCCGATCAGGTGATTTCCTCTCTCTTCTGGGCGGCATTTTCAAATATGTTTCTCTCCGCTACCTTAACGAAGAGGACCTCCTTCTCTGGTCTCTGATACCACACTTGACGCAACCCCCCGTACTCCGGTCGCTCCACCAGGACCTTCTCTCCTTCTCAGCCCGAAGAGTCCTAGCTCTTCCACTACTCTTGGGAGTTCCACCCACAGTCTCCTTCGCTATCTCCCCGCACGTGCTATCGGGAGATCGGACCTCGCGAGATCGCGAGAGTCGCGGTACTATTCCCGGGAGAACAAAACTCCGAATCCCAACGGTCAAAGGTCAACCTTGGGAAATGTCCACTCGCTCAACGAGCCTTGGCCTCTTAACTTCCCGAGTGCCGAAATTCCGATGTCGCGCGAGTACGCCACCTGGACTTCACTACGTCTCCGGGGTCCCACTCTGCCACGTCCACTTCGGGACTTCACGGATCGCAAAATACTCGACTCCAAGTCTTTCGCTGTTGGAATCCCCGATGCTTCGGATTCATGACACCTGTCCCTCTCGGAATGGACGGTCCTGATCAAATCGAGGAATCGCCCTTCGCGATTTCAACATGCATGGGATTCTTGCACTCCCCAACTCCGATTCGCCGATACGCGACGACCAAGGGTTCCTTTAGATATCTGAGGGTTAATTCCCTCAGTCCTCCTTCCAGATCCAACGACCCTCTCGACTCCGTGGGGCTGCACGACAATTCGTTCATCGATCCTCTTCCTTTATGAAGAGATCCCCGCTCCGCCACCTTCCTGCTGAGTGACTTCAACTGGTTAGACTTCTCCAGCAAACGGAAGAAGCTATCTTTCCTGAGCTTTATCCTCGAAGACTTCCAGAGCCTTAAAGTACCCTGGACTCTGTGCGCTCACGGTCACAGCCGCTTCCGCCCTTTCCTTCTCAGGCTGACTACTGAGACTCGACCTCGACCTGCACTCACCTGCACAGCTCGACTAACTCTAAACCCACTATGGGAAATGTGAGAACAAAGGTTCAACTGCTCAGCCCCCTCGACGCACTCTATGCAGAGGTATTCAACTGCACTCAATGCAGGAATCTCCTGGCCTAAGCAGAGAAACAATTGAAACTCATTCCCTCAGGTTTCTAACCTGATATGCAATCACATATGCAGCATATAACAGGTATGCATAAAAGGAAGCAAGTAAACAAAAACACAGCATTAACAACACGAAGGTATCAAACACATCCATGGAATATTGAATTACAGTTTTTCTATTAGTTCAATAACTATACATGGAGGTTCTGTACAAGCTTCTTCCTTGCTCCGTTCTCTGCTTGCTCCTGTCTGAATGAATGAGAATGATAATCCTTCAATGTACAAAGGAGGGTGCCTATAATCCGTTTTCCCTCTCTCAATTAAAACTGTCTAATCTACAACTACCTTCTATCTACCAGCACTAAAATCCTTAAATGCCTTCTTATCTTTTCATTATATTACAAATGCGCTTGCTTTGAATGCCTTTAGTAAACGGCGGCGCAACAATACCAAGGTGGATTCAAAATTTAAGATAGGCTGGCTCGTCCAGCTGTATGTTCTTTCCCCGTGCGCGCTGGCTCGCTTGATGACGTGTAGATGCTCCTGCATCAAAAAACAACGTATGATTCACGTGTGCATAGAATTTCGTGAATTTAATAAGGCCTTTCCAAATCATAATTTCCCCACCCCAATCATTGATCAGATTGTCGATGAATGCGCAGGCCGTGAGGTATTTTCATTCATGGATGGTTTCTCGGGATATAACCAGATACAGATCAAACCTGAGGACTAGCAAAAGACAAATTTTATCTGTCTATGGGGCACATTTTATTATCATAAGATGCCTTTTGGCCTGAAGAAAGTTGGAGCCACTTTTCAGCAGTCCATGTCATTTTCTTTCCACGACCTTAGACATATAATTGAGGCTTATCTCTATAGTCTAGCATCATGATCTCGTAAAAGAGTTGATCATACCATGCACCTCTGACTAATCTTTGAACAATGTCGCTAATATCAGATTCACTTGAATCCTAATACATGCAGTTTCTACGTGACTTTAGTTCATCCTTTAGGTTTCATAGTTTCGACAATAGGGATCATGGTTGATCCTCTTAAGGTTGAGGTGATATTTCAATTACCGCCCCCGTGCATAGTCCCTTATCTTTAAATCTTATAGGGGGAAGTGAACATTCTTCAACAGTTTATCACAAACTATGCCGAGATCACTAAAGGGTTCATGCGATTATTCAAGAAGGAATTCCTTTTTTTTGGGGACGAAGCCACTCAATGCTCTTTTTAAGCTTTGAAATGCACCATTATGTCTACCCCTCTGCTTCATCCTGAAAATTATAAAAAATATTTCTTATTGTACCTGGTCGCTGCAAAGTCGACCATTGGTATGGTATTGGTTAAAGAGGACAATTTTCTTGAAGAGAACATGATTTATTACCTGAGTCAAGGCCTAGTCAGGCCGAAACTCAACTATTCACATGTTGAGAAGCTTGTGTTGGCAAGAGTGCATCATGTCCAACGGTTCTGTCATTATATCCTGCTTCGCAAGACCATTGTCATTGTCATTGTGAATTTGTTTCAATACGTGTTGACACGATGAGTAATTAGTGGAAAGATTAGTAGATGGATTGTTATCCTCTAGGAATTTGACTTGGATTTTGTTTCCATGAAATCCAAAAAGTCATTGTTCTTTAAGGAACTTATTTTAGAACTTCCAGTCAAATCAGGTGATGTCAGGGCTGAAGAATCGCCTATTAAAGGTGATCTTTTTCTGATTGCATCTTCAAACCCCTAGTATGGAGATATACTAGTCTATCTCCATACTTTAAAGTTCCCTACTTCTTCTTCTCACGATGAGCATTGACAAATACACCATCCAACATGAAACTATCTCTTCCTTGATGACACTTTGTATCATCAAGGTGTAGATTTCATTCTTCGTGAGTTCCTTATACAAAAAGAAGTGGAACTCATTCTTAATGACTGCCACATTGAAACATGTGGTGTTCATTTGTTTGGGTTGGAAATAGCCCAAAATATTCTATGAGTTGGTTACTTCTAGCCTACGTTAATCAAGGATTGTGTTGATTTGGTCAAGAAGTGCCACCTATGTTAGATCTTCTCTTGGAATATGAGAGCACATCCTACTCCCATGTTTCTCATCATCACTGTTGGTCCATTCACCAAGTGGGGGATTGATTTTTTGACATGCCACTCGACTTCATCCAAGGGGCATCGTTATATCACCGTAGCGATAGAATACTTCACTAGGTGGGTCAAGGCTATGAAAACATTCATTAATGATGGTAAAGCAACATCACTCTTCATTTTTAACCAGATAATAGCAAGGTTCGACATCCCGAAGGAGATTGTCACTAACCATGGAAGTCACTTCCAGAACAAGATGATGTTTGATTTATCATCAAAGATTGGGTTGAGGAAAGAGAATTCATTACCCTACTACCCATAAGAGAATGGTTAGGTGGAGGCTATGAATAAGTCCCTCAATACTATTGTACAACGAATGATCAATTATACCAAGTCAAATTGGCATTTGATGTTGTACTCGGTGTTGTGGGCCTACCAAATGTCTATAAAGATTTCCACTGATTTATCACCTTTTCAAATCATTTACGGGTTGGAAGTAGTACTGAATATAGAGTTTCATATCCCATCTCTAAAGTTGGAAGTAGAGTTATTGCCCGAAACTTCATGGCTTGAGGAATGATTATTTAATCTCGAGTAGCTCGATGAGCAACACCATAATGCAGCCTTGGCCAATGAGGCTCACAAGAAATGAGTTAGGTGTCAATATGATCGGTCCATTCATCCCCAGATTTTCTTCGAAGACGACCTTGTCGTGGTTTATGACCAAGATAAGGATCCCCTGGGGGCAGGCAAATTTAAAACCACGTGTTTTAGACCTTTCATTTTGAAATAAGTCTTAAAGAAGGGTGCCTATCATTTGGTTGAATTTGAGGGAAATGATTTGGTGAAGCCTAGAAATGGGCTCTACCTCAAGAAGTATTGCTCATAGGTTGGTCTCTTGGGTCACTTCTTGTACATATGTATATTTCTTATACAATTAGTTTTTGTCTTTTTGTTTTATGAACGTGTTGTTATTTATGTCATGTTTCTCATTTTGGTAGATGTCAAGTGAATCAGAGGTGTTCTTTGGAATCACAGATGATGCTAGTCAACACACTCAGAGGCTTGCTTCTGCATCTTCGGTGATTTTCACACCTTAAGGCCAGTTTCCATCTTCTGGAGGCATCTGTCTAGGTGACACTACAAACAATGTCATTAAATAAAGCATAGTGATAGAGTTGCTTCATGATGTTTTGTCGCATGACATCTGTTGGGCACTAAAGATTTCCTAAAAACATCCTTTAGTTTAACATTAATTTATCACCTTGAGGATTCATCTTCTATTTCAAGAATATCAACAAAGTATATGCAAACAACTCGTAGAGGATAAAATCGTGTAGTTAAAGAAAATATGAGTTTATCAACAATCAAGTTCCTCATACATTCATTAAGATTCTAAAGCTAAGATCCTACTAAACATGATTGAAAGCCTATCTATAATGTGCTATGAATTGAAGGCATGAATTGAATTATTGAATTGATCTAATTAAGAGACAAGAATTGAATATGATATTAAAGGCATGAATTGATCTAATTAAGAAACAAGAATTGAATATGATATTAAAGGCATGAATTGATCTGATTAATAAACAAGAATTGAATCTATGAAAATAAGTTGATCTATTGATGACTATCTAATCTACTGGAAAGAAATAACTCAATATTATAAATTGAGATAGAACAATAATTGAACAGGAAATTATAACTAAGTAAAAGGAACAACAAATACTAGTTAAGTGAAAGAAACAACAAATTCTGATTTAACGAAAATGAACAACACTTGCTAATTTAATTGAAAGGAATAATGGATGTGAAAATGAGAGGAACTATCAAGCAATAAAGTACAACAAATGGAATCTAGAATAGCAATCAACAACATTCGAATGAAAGCATATATATTCTACAAGCAAAGAGAATCAAAACATTAACATGCTTATGCATTATCTTAATGATGATAAAAAAGGATTTAAAGTTTGAAACATAAATCAAACTGATAAAATATAGATTGAGACAGTAACTCCTTCAGACTGGGTCCTTGGTCCTCTGAAGCACCGCTACTAGAAACTTAGTATACGAAAATGATGGAAATGTTCAAAACATTTATTATTTCTATAACTAAGACAACATTTACAGAAATTTTTTGCGCAAAGAAATTATGAATGATGAATGCTTAGATACAATTCTTAGATTATCCTTTATAGGATTCACTACCCTTTATATATTACAAAATATGGGTAAATTAATCTATCCTGAGGATCGAGATATCCTCATGATCACTATTACTATAGATGAAGTTTACAAAATAAAGAACTAATCTCTCTTAAAACTACCTTATGTTCCATATATCTAACCTCCAATAGCTTGCACATCTTTGAAATCTCTTCCGCTATCGTGATTTTACCAAAATTTACCCATTCTTGTAACAAAATCAAACAATTCCAACCATATTTTAGAATTTATGAACTTCAACTCAATGATAGTTATAGAAGACATTTTAATCATTTCCTATCATATTTTATTCCTAAGTAACATAAAAGTCAGTCAAGATGATATCGTAAATCATGGAAATGAGGAGAATATTTGTACCTTTTCATAACCCAACATACCCCCCAGCTTACCTTCTTGCATGTCCTCATGCAAGATAAGTTCCTACATGCAAAACATTGATTCTATAAGGAGGAAAAGTTAGTTCACCAGGTTCCCTGAACCCATTCATTCTTATGAGTTCTCCAAAAGCGATGTCTTCCCTCTTTTTATTAAATTGATAATCTCTTTGGTAATCCTCTGGAGGAAACCAGATAAGAGGGGGATTATATCTACACCTAATCCAGGCAATTCCTTCCTCCTGGATCATTCTGGCATATCTTTCTATTATGAAGGTGGTTGCAAAGAAGTTCTTGAAATCGAAGGGCTCTATAACCTTTACTTCAACTGGCGAGACATCCCACCTTAACTTGCACCTAGCAAGAGCTTCTTATTTTTTGAGACTTTTGTGACTCGAGTTATGATAAAGTGGTTATTTCGCATTCATCACATCAGCTTTTTATTATTCGACGTTTCGGACCAAACAAATGTGGTCCATCATCAGGAAGAATTTTAAGATATGAAGGAAATCTAAAAATCATCAGGTGTATAAAAAAGAAAAGTTATTTAGTAATGATCTGACTTATTAAAAATATATAAGATCTAAAATGTCGAATAATAAAAAACTGATGCGATGAATCTAAAAGAACCACCTTATCAAGAGCTTCTTCTTTGAGTTCCCTAAAATATGTTATGCCTGATCGTATAACCTGTTGATGAATAGGACCTAAAGATCTTTTCACTCCTTCCCTTTTCATGAATGTCCTATGTCGCATGATATCTAGAAAATACTTTGGTGGTTCCTCCCTGATCCAGAGATCTAACCCAGTTTCTCTCTTCATGAAAGTGTTGTGGGCCTTAGCCCACCTGACATGATTTTTAGGGAAGGATACGAATGCTTGAAATTGGATGTCTATAATAAAAGGAATAGGATTAACTCTGTTGATGTCTTCCAAAATGAAATTATGGAATTATAGTTCACACAGGAAATATTGTACATTCTCTTCCTACTCCCTAAAACAAGACACAAACTCAGAGATAGTGGTGAATTTAATCGGTTTACCTTCTCAAATAGATTTCACCCTCAACAACAGGTAGCATTTTAATAAAAAAAAAGTATAATTGGTAACATGAGCCCCACAATCTATTGCATCAGTGTAGATATCACAAATCTCTTTCATTTGCTCTAAATATTTTCCCAACTGACCTTGTACCTTCTTTGTCTTCCCTTGAGCCTTAGTCAGCTCAGAGTAGATCTCATTTTTTGTTTCTAACATGGTTTTTAGTTGTTTAACAATGCTTTGGATCTTTTTCATGGTCACCATTTCATCTCTGGTCTAATTCAAGGCCTATTGGGCTTGTACAAGTTCTGATTCTAGTCTTTCAATGATGGCACTTTGATCATGAAACTGAGATACCTCTTCAGTTGACAAGTTGCTTTGTTCATTACTAAAATTATTATCTGAGTTTCTGCATCTATGGTCTCTAAAGGAGTGGGAATTACTTCCTCAGGCTGGGCAGTTATTCCTCCTAGAATTTCCAATTGAGCCTTTGTTTCATATGCTCCCAAAGGAATTTCCTCTTCATTTTGAACAACTACCCCTTCTGCTATTGTAGTCTCAGTTTGAACTTCCATTTCTACCATTTATTCAAGGATATGCATCTCTTTTTGTGTTACTATAGAACTCATTTGGACTGCCCTCCTAAGAAGAGGGTTCCTTCCCTGTGCTCTATGTCTTTTGCTCTTCTTTATTTCATGGCTCTTATTGACTTGATCTAGTTGTTTTCTTAATTCCTTGATACTTTCCTTGATCTTGTCAACTTTATGCTTTAACACTTTAATCTTGTTAACCCTTCTCTTCAACAACTTGTTCTCCCATTTTAACATTCTAATTCTGCTGTGGCTTTTGCCTGATTTCTATTTCTGTGAGTTGTCACGATTTTCCTCACCTTGATCTATCAATAGTGGCTCTTTTTATTTCCCTACCAGGGTATTTACCTTAGTATGAGGTTCTTCTTGTGTTGTATCATCTGGGAGTGATATCTCAATGTCAGGGAAATATTCAACAGGGTTCGAAAGAGAGGCTAGTGCTTGGTTTTATTCTGGCTTGTTTGTGTCCCTACTAGTTGAGGTCCCTAAACTCCCTAAAACTTGAGCTATATATACTTCATATATTTTCAAAAATTGTTTTTTGAGGTGTCCCAATGTTGGATGGGTATCTTCATGACTATTTCCTTGTGGTGTTTGTTCTATCTGCTCAATTCCCTGAACATCTTCCTATAAGGGATGCTCTGTTATATCCTAAATTTCTTCAGGTTGTTTTGTTTTTTCCTAGGTTTTATCATGACGTCTTATCTGTATGCTTCTTCTTTTCCCTTCAATGGGGGTTTTAGGAGAAACCATTGCTCTTTTTCTCTTCCTCGTTGATTCCTCTGCTTGTGAGATCCAAGTCTTTGCAAATTGGACGGGATCTATCTTGACTTCAGGTTGAGGAGGTGAAACTTCCATTTGGGCAGTAGGTTCCCCTTCTTGTGCTACTTCAATTCCCTAGGTTGGGTCTTCATGATTTGATTCAGATTGCTCTAGTTGTAAGGGCCTATTGGCCTCAATAAGATCCCCCAAGGTCATTTGAGTTTGACTTAGGGCCTTATTTACTACCAATTTGACCAATCCATGGTGGATGGTGATAGTAACGAGATATTTTTCCTTCTATGTTCTTATAGCGACCTCATGTAACATAGAATTTAGAGAAAATGGTAAATTGATTATTAACCATTGTTTGAGCGTGGCTAGTAGTTTGAGGTGGCGTGGGTGGATCACATCATATCTTTCATCGTAGGTGATATACCTTTGTATGACACCTTCCTGTTCTTTCTAGGGTTTGTTGAGACTATTGGGTTTAAGTCTCTTTCCCTTTTTATCCAATTCCTCTCCAGGGTATACGAAGGATTATACATCTTCTTTGAGCACTGTATATCTTCCAGACCATTGTATTCCTATGTTAGTAAGGCCTGTAACCTCTGCTACAATTTCCTGAGTGACTGGAATTTGTATATTTCAAACCATGGAGGTTTCTCCCTACAAGTTCTGAAAGAATTCGATCGCGATGTCTATATTGTATCCCTGCAACCGATTGAATTGCTTTGTCCACCCCATATGGTGTAGGATTTCTCTTGCATTCTTAGTTACCTATAGTAATTTTGGTTCCCGTCGCACACTTTGGTCTCCCATATTTCTGTAAGTAGGTGAGGACGACTAACGTTCCTTGTTGCAGCTTAAATCAACCATATTTTGAAAATAGCAGACATAGAAAATATAGAATGACATTCTGTGTATATAGAAAAATTGCATTTTCATAATTAATGCATTCATTGAAATCTATCGATAAATGTGTCAGTCATCTATCCCCCATAAATGGAAAGGTCGACCTTGACTGTCAAACGTACAAGTGTAATAATGGCAGGGAGTTATTCTGAGGTGCAATTGTTATGTCGACGCCACCGCTGGAAAAGACAATCATTAATAACTTTTAATCAAACACTTTAATGGTACTAACGATAATCATCACTTTGTGTGGGAAATTCAAATTATTATACCCATGGTAGAAACCCTTTGAGGAAAAAGGTTCTGAATGATTTTAAATTTGTTCACATGTTTAAAATGTTCCACATATTGGTACTTTCCCTTTTTATTGGATATATACCTGGAATGACAGCCTCATTGTTTTGAGAAGGAAATCTAAGAACACATTAAAAATTGGGGTATTTTTAAGGTGAGCTTCGATACCATAGGCAAATCCACTGCTACTGGCAGGCGTCCATAGCCTCAACAGGGTTTCCTTTTAACCCATAGATGAGCATGTATCCTTAATAAATGGTTTGAATTTGTCCTTTCCCAAGAAGACCATTATCTTGGTTTGGTAGCCATATGATGATAATGCCACTCTCTAGATCATAACCTAAGTGAACAAGCCGACTCGTGATGAGACCTCTTGTCCTTTGAAGAAAAAAAATGCCAAAGGACATTGCCCTAGTGTGGTAGCCATAATGGAAATGTCACTTATGTTATTATATGATTATCGTGGTATGTTGGCTCTTGATGAGACCCCCTATTCTATATGGAAGAAGTTTATTACTATGTTAAAAAATTCACTTTGATTTTTTTTTTATATAGCTCTATCAAGGGAAGCCCATCTACTCCTTAAGAGTGAGGGATGGTGTAAGAAGTGTAAGAATGCCAAGTAATAATGTATTTAATATTACTTATTATGATATGAAAGAAATTATCATTCAAGTATAGGTATATATATAAGGAAAAGAAGAAAATTATGGTGGTTAATGAATTGTGAACAATTTCTAAGAGGATTCAAAGAAATTAATCCAGAAATAGTTTACTAAGGTATGTTAAATGATCCACACCAAATGAAAAATTAGAGCTAGTGTTGAAGAAAAGGAATCAGTGAAGGTCATACCCAAAGAAGTGACTGACATAATCAATTTCATGTTTTAAGAAAGGAGAGAAAATAAGAAAAAAATTGTGAAAGGAATAGAAAAGGAACAACAATAGTTATTTTAAAAGGAATGACAATCTTAATTTTGTGTGGATGATATTATGTATGAAGGGAACAAAAGTTGTTCTTTTCAAAGGAATGGAAATGGTTTTCAAAGGAAACAACGACCGTATGAAGGTAACATCAGTCGTTCTTTACAAAGGAATGACAATCGTTTCATTTTGAGTGAACAATAGTGAAATTATTTTACCCATCTAATTAAGTGATTAAAACTCCCATGTGCATTTTTGCTCAGTGAATATATAATTGATTAGTCATCAACTAAATTCATTCAATTACTATGGGTAAGTTTATGCAATAATCGAAGTATTATATGGTCTATAAGCATGTTCATTTTCTTGTAAAAACAAGGGTTATATTTGTTGAGTTTTTGCAACACGAGATACGGGTAAAGGACAGAAAAGTGTGTTTGATTATATTCATTATATTCATCTCTTCTAGTTTTTATTTTCTCAAGTGACTTTCCTATAAAAAGAAGAGCTAAAAACACAATCAAATATGTAAAAAAAAACTATATACAATATATACAGTACTAAGAATTTTCTTCATTTATGGAGTTGAGGCTGCTAGGTTACCTTCCCAGCCAGCCAAAATTTGAACAATAGGGTCCTTACTTACTTCTTGGCAGAAGGATTATTTTGAAGATGGATGATGGTAAAGTTGTAGCTGGTGTCCATTTACCAGAAAGGGAGAGCCAGACCCGTTGATGGTAATTAAAGTGACAGTTTCATTATCATGAACTCCATTAATTTCCTATGGTCCCAACCACTTTGTGTGTAATTTCCTAGGAAAATCCTGAAATATGGAATCATAGAGAAGCACCGAATCACCTTTGTGAAAGTATTTCATATTGATATGTTTATCATGCCAGTTCATTCTCTGTTGTTGAATAATAGTTGTGTGCTCCAAGGCGGATATGCGTGCTTCATATAATTCATTGAGCTATTGTAGGCATTGTTTATGTATCTCTGTAAGATCCAATCCAATCTCCTGGGCCATCCTTAGAGTCTTAATCTCAAACTCAATTGGAAAGGTAGGTTATTTACCATAGACTAAATGACAAGGAGAGTAGCCGATGGTGTTACACCATGTTGTGTGATAATCCCATAAGGAATTTGGGAGGTTAGTAGCCCAATTCTGTCAATTTGTTGAGACTGTTTTTGTCAAAATTGCCCCCAAAAATTTATTGGTGCTTTCTACTTGTCTATTTTTCTGTGGATGGTATGGGGAAGTAACTATGTGCTTAGTATGATACTTTTTCAGGATGGTCGTGATTATGTGAACTGTAAATTGTGACCCCCCATCAATGATTACTTCCCTGGGTAGTCCATAGCGTACAAATAATTTGAAAAGAAATTTGATGACTACTTCCTCTGTTGCTTTTGGTAAGGCTTCTACCTCTACCCATTTGGTCATGTAGTCCATTGCAACTAGAATATAGGCCTCATGATTTGACTTCATATTGAAGGGGCCAACGAAGTCTAGTGCCCATATCTCGAATGGTTATGTGACTACGTGTGATTTCAGAGGCATTTCATCAGCCTCACCTGGTTTTCCCATCCGCTGACAACTGTCATAGGTATGGACATATTTCTTTGTATCTCTAAATATTGAGGGCCAATAGTATCCCATTTGTAAAAATTTATGTCCAGTCCTGCGATCTGTAAAATTCCCATTGCATGGCTCATCATGTCCTGACTTTAGTATGTCATAGATTTTGTCATCTTGTATGCATCTGCGGATCTGGAAATAAGCCCCTGTGTGGAAGAGATATCCACTGATCCAAGTGAATCATCTGCTATGATGGATGATTAGTTTTATTTCCCTTTATGATAGATGTGTCAGTAATTTCCCCACTGCTAGATAATTTTCCACATCAGCGTACCAAGGTGGTTTAGAAGTAACGACAAATAAATGCTCATCTAGAAATTGATCTTCAATTGTCAAGAAGTCATCCATTTTGGGTATGCCAGAAAGAAAGTATGCAATAAGATTTTCTCTTCTAGTTCGATCTTTGATGTTGATGTCAAATTCCTGCAATATAAATAACCATCGAGTGACTCGTCCAATAGTAATAGATTTATTAGCTAGATATTTAATAACAGAATGATCAGTATACAGAATAACTGGATAGCCTGTTATATAATGAGGAAATTTATTTATGGCATGTATAAAAGATTAAAAAAAAAAAATCTGTTACTGTATAACTAGATTTAGTAGGAGTGAGATTCTTGCTAATAAGATAAATAGCATAGGGTTTCTTGTCTTCTTCCTGTCCAAGGACAGCGCCTAAGAAAATATTCGATGCATCGGTGGATATGTGAAATGGTATTTTCCAATTTCCTCCTCTTAACACTAGTGTTGTCAAGATCATCTTCTTGAGTCCTGCAAATGCCACATCACACTTATTAGACCACTGAAACTCCACATTACCATTTAAAGCATGTAAAGGTGCAACAGTTCTTGCAAATTTTTTCATAAATCTGTGATAGTATCCTGAAGCACCAAGGAAACTATGTACCTCAGTTTGTGTGCATGGTGTGGGTAGATTAAGAATTACCTCTATTTTTGTAGGATCTACCCTAATTCCATCTGCAGAAATATAATTCCCTAGAACCAAACCTTCCGTTATCATCATGTGACATTTCTCGTGGCTTAAACCTAACCTGGTAGCGATGCATTGTTCCAGTACCTTTTCCATATTGTCCAAAGCTTGATCCAAGTCGTTGCCATAGGGTGTGAAATCATCCATGTAAACTTCAAACCCTTTGCTAATCAAGTCATTGAATATGCTAAGAATTTCCCTCTGGAATGTGGTTGGAGCATTACATAGTCTAAAGGGAAATACTCTGTATGAAAAGGTGCCCAGGGGGCATGTGAATGTAGTTTTATCTTGATCTTCTGGGGAAATCTGGATCTAATTGTAGCCACTAAAGCCATCTAGGAAAGAAAAGAATGTATTCCCTGCTAAAGTATCCATGACTTGATGGATGAAAGGTAATGGGAATTGGTCCTTTTGGGGGGATTTGTTAAGTTCCCTATAGTAAACACAGATTCACCATTTTCCATTTTTCTTGGGGACGATTATTAGTGGGGAAACTGGTCGACTATCTGATATAGGATATATAAAATCTACATCCAACACATTTTGTAATTCTTCATTAAAAATATCCCTGAGATGAGGATTCAATCTTATTTGGGGTTTTTGAATAGGTCGGGCATATTTCTCAATATAAATATGGTGTGTGCAGAGTTGCAGATCAATACCTTTCATGTTAGAATACTCCTAGGCAAAAGCTTGTTGATATTTATAAAGGATTTGAATCAGTTTTTGTTGTTGTTGCTCATCTAAATTAGCATTAATGTTCAAAGACCTCCCTGATGAAATCTCAACTAATTTATTGTTATGAACAAAGGTAGTCAAGATTTGTTTTTCCATTAAATCTTCCAGGGAGTCTCCCTACGCTTCGCAATCTAGAACAACTTTGAGCATCTGGCACATAGGGTTACTCACAATGGTTGGGCTATTAATAAACCCACTGATCACGTCATCCTCTACTTGGTTCTTGAGTCTGAGAGCTTCTTCGAGCATGAGAGGGGCCCATAGATCTTTTTATAGATATCTTGGTGGTGGCAACTGTGGATATACGATAGTTGGGCTTGGTTTGGTTGGAGGATATAAGATGAGATTTTTTGTAACACCTCCTCTATAAATTGTCATATTATCATACGACATCCTATGTATGCATCTGCCATTGTGAGCCATGGTCTTCCTAGTATTAATGGATTCCCTTCGAGTCCACTTCTTGGGTTGATGATGAGGAAATCCGCTGGATATTCCCAAGAGTTGACTGAAATTGCTATATCATGTAATGTGCCAACTGGTCTAACCACTGATCAATCAGCTATCTGTAACATAATTGGGGTAGGCTCGAAAGAGTCAAAACCTAGGGTGTTGCAGGTTTCCATAGTCAAGATGTTGATGGACGCCCTCAAATCGGTTAGTGTATTTGGAAAAGAACATCCCTAGATTTGAAATGTTTCTATGGGGTTCCTTGGATCTGCATATTTGATTGGTTCTTGTCTACCCAAAATTAGATCAGACAGGGCTCCTACCACATGAATAGTTGATGATGAATTTTTAATTTTCCTAAGAGGCTTCCTCCCACATAGTTCCTTGATTGTCTTTCCATAAATTGGAATGTCTTGCAGAGCCTGCAAGAGTGGGATATTGACATATAAATTCTTGATTTCCCCTGCAATGTTCAAGTTAGGATACACGACATGTTTTTCTATCATCAATATTTCAGGGAATGGAGGAGGAGCAGTTGCATCCTTATCAGGATCCTGTGATTTGAATGTATTTCCTCCCTACTTTGTTTCTTTTGTTATGACCACAATCGAGGGTGTTGTTGTTGGTTGTATTTTATTTTCATTCTCCTGCTCTTGGAAATCGTTAGTTTCTTCAGAAGAGATTATACGCCCTGATCTCAACCAGAGTTCGTTGCACCCTACCGAGTTGGTTTTCCTTCCCCATTATCCATAATCTGGATGAGCTGGGTTGGTCTGTTATTGGGATTTGGGTGAGGTTGGGTTGGTAATTGAGGGTGCAATTGTGGTTGAGGGTTTTGGGGTAATTGGAGTGGGGCTTGCAAAGTGGGTTGTGTTTGAGGGGGCATCCCTATGGGTTGATTGGTTATCCCCATGGGGCACTGACAATTTTGGTTCCAATTTGGGTTTTGGGAAGTCGTGTTGGACCAGTGTGAAGGGTAGGAGTTGTTGTTTGGGTTTTTCCAAGATGGGGTAGAGTATTGTACATTAGGCCAGGGGGAATTTGCAATTAGTTGATTCTTCCAAATGGGATTCGTAGTGGGTTGGTTCGACCAAGTGGTTGGATATTGTTGGGGCTACCATATTTGATTAGTAAATGGTTGGCCCTGCCATGTGTTTCCATAATTTTTCTACTAATTATACTCCCCAGAAAAGAAAGAGGAGGGGTCTTGTCGTGTACGTGGAGGTCAGGCCTAGCATTGCCAATGTTAAGCCATCAGGTATAATGGCTTTGTTTCCTATTATGCTTCTATAAAGACAAATTTTAGTCCAGGGAGCAATGGGCACTGCTCCGTTTCTTGAACTTTGGCGCAAATAACGCAATCCCGAACCACATCCAAAGGGCATTCCCTTGGACCATTTTTTTTCTTCATCTGTGGAAAAATATGGCCAAAGTTTGTTTTACTTCTTCTTGTTTCTATTTGGCCTGCAATACATCAAATTGTATAGTCGGAGTGCTCAAAATATTAGTTTTGAAATTCTCTAGGAGATTACCGAATTCATCTCGGGTAACTCCTTCGCTTGTAACATTGCTATTTTTGGTTAGGAGAGTTCACATTCCTGATTTGGTCCATGTACTTCCACATGATCACCTGATGCACAATAGAATGATGTTATCATAATTTTCTTGATAAATATCACCCTTCCCCATTGAATTCAATGTTTCTACCCACTCATCTTTCATTCCTTTTATCAAAGTGGCTTTGAGCACCGCACTTGGTAATGTACCAGAAGGAGATCTTTGCAGGTTATATTGAAATCTTTCAACATATTCCTCTAATGTCTCATTTTCTTTTCCATTCATTTGAAAGATTTCATATTTTAGGTCCCTGGTTCTACAGTAATCCTAGTATTTTGTCAAGAAGGCTTGTTTCATCTCATCCCATGAGTTTATAGTTCCGCCTCCCAATCCCATAAACCAATGCAAAGATTCCCCTTTCAAAGTGGAAGGGAACAAATTTAGTTTTTGGCGTTTAGAGATGTAATCATAACCCCTACATAGGACATTAAATTCGAATAAAAATGCATCTAGGTCTTCTGAAATCAATCCATGAAAAGTTGGTAGATTCTGCAGGGGAATTGCTTTCATGGGGGCATTGGCGACTGAATCAACTATTGGATATTCCATAGTGGAGGTCTAGGGTCGTTTTTTATTTGATTGTGCCATTTGGTCGAAGATATGCCAATAATCGTTAGGAATTTCTTGGCCTAGGTATTCTTTTGATTGATTACTTGATCCCCTAGGGGATTTGATTACACTACCTCTATCCTAGATTTCAGGTATGCTTTCTTCTTTCACAAGAGATTCAGGTGATGGTGATGAGTTTGCCTTGGAAACCCCACTGGTTTATCCTTCTCCTTCCTCCAAATTACGAGAATGTCCCTAGTCTAAAGGGTTGAGGGGTGGAATATCTATGCTTTGAAAGCTTTGCTCAGCAGGGATGATTTTAAGGATGAAAATTTATTTTAAAATGTAGAAACCTTGGCGAATCTTACTAATCCTTCATATGAAAACTATAAATGTTTGGTGATATTTTTGTAAAAATATTCAAATTTCTAAGGATTTTATATAATTTGTATAAAAGTTTGGCGATTTTCAAGGTAAAATAATTTTATCCTATAGAATTTGGGCGAATCATTTTTAGAATAGCGAATATTGTTTTGGGAAAAACCATGGAAAATTAGCCCATGAACGAAATTTAGCCCCTAAAATCATCCATGTTGCTCAGTCCCTCCAGTTTTGTTGTGAATCTCATCATGGGTTGTAGCTGGTGAAACTGTTGCCTAAGGGATTTGGGTAGATCCTTTCCTAGGTCTAATCGAAGCTTGAGATTCCACTTTTCAGATGATATCGTCTATGAAAGTGCTTCTCCTAGGGAGCACTGAACCCTAGGCTTTGGTAGTTTTTGGTGGAGGTTTCTGTTTTTCATGATCTTTTTTCTTATTCATACACACTTCACTCAAAAAATTAAAAAACACCTATATAACCTATAAATATCAACTAGAGGTAGGCGCTGGCATAAGCATCTTACTTATTTCTTGCATAGGTTCTTACCTTCCATCTTCAAAACCTCATCCTCCAAAGACACAACCTATGCTATATTTGACACTCTCCTCGGAAACGAGACCAAAATGTTCGGCTCTAAATATGTCCTAAAAACAACCGTTAGTTTAACATTAATTTATCAACCCTAGCATTTGTCTTCTATTTCAAGAATATCAACAAAGTCTATGCATAGATCTCGTAGAGGCTAAAATCATGTAGTTAAAGAAAATATGATTTTATCAACAATCAAGTTCCTCACACATTCATTAAGTTTCTAAAGATAAGATCCTGTTGAACATGATTGAAATCCAATCTATAATTTGCTATAAATTGAAGGCGTGAATTGGGTTATTGAATTTATCTAATTAATAAACAAGAATTGAATCTGATATTAAAGGCATGAATTGATCTAATTAAGAAACAAGAATTGAATCTGATATTAAAGGCATGAATTGATCTAATTAAGAAACAAGAATTGAGTCTATGAAAATAAGTTGATCTATTGATGACTATGTAATCTACTAGAAAGAAATAACTGAATACTATAAATTGAGACAAAATAGTAATTGAACAACAAATGCTAACTAAGTAAAAGGAAGATCAAACACTAGTTAAGTAAGATAAACACCAATCACGGGGCTTATGCCCTCAAAAATATAGAAAGAGTGCCCTCAACACACAATGAGTCCATCCTATCTAAGACGGGGGCCTACTAGCCCTGTTGTAGTGAACGACAACATTTTCCAAACACTGAAAGAGTTGGACCAAAGTTCTTGGCACCCCAACTACATGAGGATTCATCGATGGAAAGAGTTCTTCAATCTCAGCCATGGGAACAACACAAGTGAGAGCGGTGAGGTTCCTCTCCACACATCTCAAAACTCTCTCAGCCTCTCTGGCTGGAGGTCTCCCTGCGGATGCTAGTCTGACAAATGTTGCTAGTACTACCTCTAGTCAAGGATGCTGCCTATTCCTTGAAAATTCTATCGAGTGCACTGGTCCCACATTTGTACATAACATATACATAGTTGTCAAATACTCTGATACATACAAAAAATGATATATATAAAAGAAAATAAAAATCAAATAAATTTAAAAACAAACATACCTATCTCTCCTCGCCCCTTCCCAGGAGGTATGGGCATGTTTGGATCCCTCGAAAATTTGATTTCAATGTAGGGGTAGTTCTTTATCACTGGAATCTTATGTGCCCACTAGTCGAAGAACTTTTCATCGAAGGCCTATATAGTCCTCCCTCCCCCTTTTCATCGTAATAATGTTTCCCATCTAAACACTATTGCTAAGGATGCCACATGCCCCCATATAGTCTCTCTAGGACTCAGACTAGGTACCCTCTCAAAAATGAATGACCACAAAATGGTGCCGAACCCAAAGTTCTTGTTTCTATGCTCTTGACACTCTGTAAGACGCCTCTTCATGTAGTCAAGCATGGTTATGCTCCAGTCAAATATTCATGCATCTAGGCACTACATTTCACAATACATGTGCACCCGAGAAGCTTGGTGTAGGGCCTCAGGTCCATTAATCAACCCAATAAGAAAAATGATCACCTTCAGTAATAGTTTGGTGATCTTATGGATGGGCACCCAAGAACTTACTTTCTCAGTGCCGGTCTCACAATGCATTCTGATGTAGTTGGAAATGTTGAAGGGCCCAGGGGGGAATGTATGTAGGCTGGCTGGTTCCCCTCTCCTCGAGATACTAGTCAAGAAATATATGTCCTTATTCATTGGATTCAATGACTTCCCCTCAAGAATGAATGCATCTGCATCTAGGTTCTAGTAATCCACCAGAGAATTCAATAGCCTGGGTTGTGCCCTCATGAATGGACACCAACATAACTTCTGTAACCCACATTGTTTCAGTGCGGTGACAAAAACAAGTTCCTCATCGACCAAGATGTCAATTTCCTCATGTTCCCTATCCCTCTAGTGGACATACATCCTGTTCCAAGACAAGTTCAAGGGGGAGTTAGCTCTTTCTTTTTTATTTTTCCATACTTTTGAGGGTGTACATGGGATGTCTTGGAAACAATCGGGTTTGTATGCTGGTAGATTGTTCTTTTCCTAGATACATATGTGGGTTGTACTTGGACAACCCACGTACATGTAGGGAGACCCTTCTTTAAGAAGGCATGCCTGTAACACCCCATATTTTGACCTTGGCTAGTTAGAACATTGTTGTTTATTAATCTTAATAATTCAAAGTTTAGCATTTGTTTGGAGTCAGTTAGACTTTGTTATACATTGAGATGTGTACCTCTAGACCTATTGTATGTTACATGATATATGTTCATGACAAAGATAGTTATTTGATTATTTAAACATGAAAATTAAAATCGGTAAGTTCGGTGCATGTATACCAATTCAAGTTATGTTCTGAAGGTATAATAGATGCAATGCACGATGTAAATAGGAATACATTTTTTAATTTAGTGTCAATGCAAATATGGATTATTATATAAATTTGGGATGTATATGCATCAATATGTGTTATTGGTGAACTAACCTACAAGATGATGAGCTATGTGATAGCCAAATAACTATAGTATTGAGGTAACTAGGATGTAGTAGACATTAGGAAGATAGTGTATGCTATAAGTTGTACTTACTATTTAATTTATGATTTGAAATATTACTATGATCTATGGTAAGTGTGGTTTTGACAGGATGCACAACTTACCCAGAGTGAATGCCTGATGACGTGACTCTAAGAACAGTAGTTTCACAGTATGGCTTGATGTAGGGTGTTGACCCTAGTTCTATGAGGAGGGGTGGAGGTATTTCCCAACATTTATCCTCTGAAACCTAGAGTCGTAGGAGGGCTATGTGAATTCACGCTCCCCTAGACGTGTGATGATGACTGCTAGTTACATGTTGGGGAAGTTTGGTCGAGATGTATGACACTTCCACTTACATGTTCTATCTGGAGTTAGGCCAATATAGATGACACTCCACCTTAGTCCAACAGAGGAAAGGATAGGATGGAAGATGGAAGTAAGTTATGAAGGAAGGATGCTTCGATGTTAGTTGAGAATACTGATTAGGGATTAGAGATGCCATTATTGTTTACTCACTTGATTCCTACGATGTTTACAACCCTCTTTTATTTCCTAGTGATATTTTAAGTGTGACAATAATTTATTGATGAATTGGTGCAATTTAGTTCATTAAGATTATTAAATGATGCATTACTTGATATGTTGTCCTACATGTCTTGGTGATCACATAGGAACTATGCACTAGAAGCAATGATTGTTTATCGTTAGTACATGCATGAGATATTTGTCCGCTAGCTATGCACACATACCCTACCTTGTACACTATTATAAGTAATTAATGTATTAATTATTAAAGTAAATTATTAACTATTTATTTGAATTTTTATTGAATATGTAAATTATATTGCATACAAATATCTACAAGCATTAAATACTTTCTTGACTTTGATAGATGGTGGGTGTGATGAATTAAATGAGCATGGTAGAGTGTTATGTACATTTTGGGGAAAATTATCAAATAACATTTATTATCTAGCATGAGAATAAAGACTTTTTATTTTATTTTATTGTTGTTTAATGCAAGTCATTTATATTTAGTTTCATTTTAATGTTTTCCCAAAATATCTAGATAAGGGAGGTTGATGGATAATAATGAGGGGGTTGAGGAGACATGGGGAAGTGTGTATGGAATCTTGATAAATAGGGAGAGGAAGTAGAGAGGAGGGGGAGGATGGAGAGGTTGAGCATGATGAGAGGTTGTGAAATTCTTGGAAGATATAATTCTTGTGATAGTTTTCTTTGAGCATTTGTTCTTTGTTGTTCTTGGAGTCACGGGCACGGAGGGCCAAGAAACCGAAAGGT
>CBVK0101678514.1:0-19151 GCA_900067695.1 Picea abies | reverse complement strand
ACCTATAATTGCATCCTTTCTCAATTGTAATCTTCAAACTTCTACCTCCCTCTGTCAATCTATAGCAATTCATATTCTTATGGCCCATCTCTAAGAGAAAGTTACAATTGTTCCTCTTCTTTACATGCCACTTGAATAATCAATTCAACTTCTACATGTCATTTGATGCCCACTTCCTAATGACAATGAATTGGTTCAATAGTTATTGTCGATGCACTGTACACATGTTGCTTTTGATCTTGTAATCCCTTGTACATTTTTTCAATTCATTGAGGTTAATATATGCACCCTCAAAGAAACCATTAGCATTGATCTATTGCATGGTAATGTTGAGTGCTATTCTACCAAGAACCTCAATCAACTTAGTCCTCAATCATTCAACTACTCATAGACCATACTACACGAAAAATTGACCAATAAACATTCTTAGAACCTTTTAGGTTTTTGTTGACATGTTCTAGAAACATTTATTCATTATTTCCATTAATTATCCATCAATGTGATCTTCAAGTCAATTATGCATAGTTCAGTAAATCTATCACTTCCATATTAGGTCAGTTCTCTCCTAGTGGAACTTCCCAACAAAACTTAGTACTTAGTCGCACTCTAACATAATTGACTAAATTATCCATAGTTTAGTAAATCTATCACTTCCATATTAGGTCGGTTCTCTCCTACTGGAACTTCCCAACAAAACATAGTACTTAGTCACACTCTGACCTAATTGACTATTTGACTTCTTATACAATTCCTTATACTTCCTAGGAAATGTTTAATTTGTCTACTCAAATTCCTTTAATATCATGATTGATATCCACATATTTGTGTTTCCATAATGCACTTGTGGAGAAAATATACTTGTATATCAAAATTTACAAAGATATATTTCAATAAAGATTAGTAATTGATAATGAAAATTGTTTTAAAAAATAAATGACTTCTCAAAATAAAAGTCAAAGGGTGAGTAAAGTAATAAGCTTTGAATTTTAATTGGATATGTTAATTGGGTCTAGATCAAGTGTCAAAGATGACAATTTCGTATCTACCTCACCTAAGACCTGGGCCAAGGAGGCCACCTAGGGGAACGCCCACGTAGGTCTCACAAGTCAATCACCTAGGCGTAACACTTCTTCACCTTTTGATGATGAATTAAATATACGTAAAAAAAATGGTTTCCTTGGTATGTAAGGTGAATCAGGACTAAAATAAATCATTCTTACCTTTTCTTCTGAAGCTATGTTTCTTGGTTGTTTTCTTTTTTGAGTTTGCATTTTACATTCACAACAATTTCATTTTTAGGGTTTCTGAAGAATAACCAGTGTGCCTTCCTTCATGGATGCCTCCTGATGACTTTGTTTTCCATGCTTCCACCTCTGAGAGAAATCTTATCTCATTAGCTAGCCATTCTCTCAAGGAGAAAATCATTTCCTTCGAGTTTTCTAAGGCAGATGGGAGGGTGAACCAACTGGGTTTTTCGCCCTTGTTGGTTTCTTCTTTGTGGGAATGAAGTGAGTGCGCCCTCTTCCATGGCTGCACTGGGATTCTCCCACTAATCCTCGGAGGTCACTCTGAGATCTCCAAAACCTCTTGGCCACTCTCGGATCACCTCGGTCTAGATCCCCATTTTCTTGGTCACCCAAACTAATGGTGTGCCCCTGAGGAGATTTTTTGGTCAGAAGTCAAGTTATGTCTTGCATGGTCACCTTCTCCTATAGCTCACCTTCTTGGGCAGATCAGGACCAAACTGCACTTTTTACATGTTTTATTTTCATGAGAAGACTATTGATTAGGACTCTTCATGAGTTAACTTTTTATTGGGGATGGAAAGGTAACAACAATCTCATTCTAGCACATATCTGTGTGTGTAACCTCTAACCAAAATTTTGGTTGGTAACCTACCAAACATACTCAATTGTTATCCTACTGGAAATCTGTTGGTAGCCAAGTGATGCAGGAGCATCCCTCATGACAAGCAACCAATGTGGAAGCAGAAGTCAGCTGGAAGACGTCTAGCGCAAGTTTTCGAATTTTCAAAATTTTCCCTTCGAGTTGACGTGCTGAACATAAATGAGACCATTTATTTTAGGCACCTTGAAAAGAATGTAATCAGACCTTGAGCCATACACTCTCGTCTGAGATAGCCAGAGGCATTTATAGTAGTAGTTGTAGTCAGATAGAATTTTAATTCTAGATTAGATAGTTCTAGAAGGAAGAGGGAAAACTGACTATAGACACCCTCAGTTGTATCATTGTAACATTAACTAGATAGATTATTATCAAGAAAGAGCATAGGAGAATAGCAAGGAGTTGTGGAAGACATCCATGTACAGATCATGAATTAATAGAAGAAGTTGACTCAGACTCATGGCTGTTGTGTTATTCTCTATGTATGTGTGTTAATTGCTCTGAGTATTACTTCCTGTTATGCATTTGTTATGCTGTGTGTGTGAATGACTTCATGTAGTAAGATAGAAGTCTGAGAGCAGGTGAAGCGAGTTACAATTGTTTTCTCTTTGAGCAAGGATTCCTGCAGAGGAGTGCAGTTGAGTCGTTCGCAAGGAGTGCATTGACAGAAGGCTCGGGAGTTAAACTTGTGTTCTTAGAACCTCTCAGAAGTGAAAGTGGATTGTTGAAGCCGTGCAAAGAGTGTGCAGGCTAGAGAAGAAGTCTCAATTGTAAATCTGAGCAAAGGAGAACTGAAGACTGTTGCTGCAGGAGTGCGCAGAGTCTGAAGGATTCAAAACTTGGGAAGTTGTTGAATGTTGAGCACAAGGAAGGCGCACAAGTTCCTCTGAAGACGCAGGGTGGAAAATCTCAAGAGGTTAGCACCTTCGTAATATCATTATCGAAGACTACACAGGAAAATTCTGTGCCCAGAAGCCTTTAAGAAGGAGAAGAAGAAATCGACGGTCGAGATTCATAGAGGAAAAGTGAGAAATCTCGTCAGCTGCCTGATCTTGAGAAGTTGCGCAGGGTTTAAGCCCCAACGAGCAGAGGAGGAGTCATCGGGATATTAGTGACATAGGGGTTTCATAAGGACACGTGGCAAGGAGTCAAGAAGAGTCAGGGTTCATTCCATAGGGATATCAGAGTTTTTGAGGACATAGAAATCTTGCATCAAGGAATCGTGATCCACGATTTCCTGAAGAGCGCTTTAGAGCCGTTGATCGGAGGAACACGTGGCGAGAGATCCCGAGGAGTCAGGATTCGGCATTTCAGGATTTTCGGAGTCAAGCACATTGCATATGTTGAAATTGGGATCCACGATTTCCCGATAGGATTAGAGCCGTCCAAACAGCAGGGACACGTGGCGAACGATCTCGGAGAGTCGGAGTTCGGGATATCGAGATTTTTGAGGTCGTGAAACCCTGGTAGGTTGAAATCACGATCCATGATTTCCTGAACCGGTCAGAGCCGTTGATCTGAAGGACACGTGTTTGAGGATCCTGAAGGGTCGGAGTTCAATGTTTCGGGGTTTCCACATACAAGGAATTTGTTGCAATTGAAATCACGATTTTGCGATACCCGATAGAGCGGAGAACAGGTGTCAAGTTATCAGAGTTCGGGGTTTGAAAGGTCCCATGAACATCGACCACGAAAATCGTGAAAAACCCGACACGCGATTCCCCGATAAGGTTAATGCCTGAAGTGGAGGACAGGTGGCATCAGAGTTCAGAAATCGGGGATACGAGAGGTAAGTAACTTACGACATCGTAAGTTCTGATTTCCCGATAAGGAATTTCCTGATAGGAGACGAGGAAGGTGTGACGTGGATATTTCATTGGGGTTCAGGGATTTATAAGGCCCAATCCCGTGAGTTCGGGATTCGTGGTCCCGCAAAGACCAATTTTCCCAATAGGAGGAAGGGGGATCATAAGGAGAATATTCTGTGGGTGCAGAAAAGTCCCAATAAGGGATTTGAAGAACATCTTTTATTCTTCGGGCCTAGAAAAGAGAAGGTCCTGGTGAGAGAAGACGTGCCCTGGGGTGGCCATTTGCATCAAGTGGTATCAGAGCATAGAAAATTTCTTTGTTTTCTGTAGCAGAGAAGAAAAGGAGAATTCACCATGCCGCCAAGGAGAAGAGGTAGACGATCACCCAATCCAGAGGAGGAAAGGGAATTCTCCAGAGAAAGAGAAATGTCCAGAGATAGAGGAAGGCAAGGACAGAATCTAGACATGGAAAGAAGAATGTGAAATATTCATGCCAGAATGGAGGACATGGAGATAAGAGAAAGGCGAAGAGATGATGTAGGAGATATCAGTGAATCCAAGGATGAAGGTGATGCTGAACATGAAGAAGAAGAGACCCCAGCAGAAGATGCAGCTAATGAGCATTTAATTAAGGCTATCACTCGGATGAGTTCAAAAACAAAGATGGACATTCCAGCGTATGAAGGGAGTCTGGATGCAGAAGAGCTGCTAGACTGGATTAGAGCTCTTGACACTTACTTCGATTATGAAGATATCGAAGATGATAAGAAGGTCAGACATGTTGTCACAAGATTAAAAGGACATGCAACATTGTGGTGGGATGAACTGCAAGCTGATAGGCATTGCCAAGGCAAGTAGAAAATTAAGAGTTGGGACAGGATGATTGCAAAGATGAAGACAAAATTCATTCCCATGGACTATCAAATTTCTCTGTTCAGGAGGATGTAGAACCTAAGACAGAAGATGATGACGGTGAGGGAGTACATCGAGGAATTTTACAGGTTGAATATTAGAGCAGGTCATCATGAAAGCAATGATGAAAAGGTGGCCAGGTATATGAATGGCCTGAGGTATGAAATTCAAGATGAACTAAATTTGGCGACCATCTGAACTGTGGAGGATGCTTACCAATTGGCTCTGAAAGCTGAGGAGAAGCTGAGTTGTAAACAAAGTCAGAGGAGTCGAGGAAGAAGTCAGCCCAGAGGCAAGGCAGTTGCCCAGGAAAGGACCCAGAAGTCCAAGGAGGAATGGAAGAAACCTCAAGGAAAGACAGAAAGAGGTGGAACCTCACAGAGAAGGCCATATGCTGAACAAAGGGAACAACATACTGAACCAAGAGGAGAATATGCTAATAATAATAGATTTCCTTGTACCAAAGGTAGAGGAAGAGGTGGAGTCATCACATGTTACACATGTGGAAAAGATGGACACAAGTCAGTTGACTATCCAGATAGGAAGAAGGATGGAGGAGAGACTCATATCACCGAGGCACAGAGGCGAGATGTTGAGGCAGAGTACGCTGAAGGTGGAAGATCGTTGGTGATGCAAAAAGTCCTTTTGAAGCTAGAGAAGGAAATGGAGAACTCAACACAAAGGAACAGTCTTTTTAGGACTGCTTGCAAGACTAAAGGTTGGGTATGCAAAGTCATCATGGACAGCGGAAGCACAAACAATCTCATTTCAACCGAGATGGTGGAGAGGCTGGAGTTGGAGACAACTGATCACCCGAATCCATACAAAGTTTCATGGCTATAGAAGGGACATCAGGTAAATTTCACTAAATAGTGCTTAGTTGATATTAAAATAGGAGGATATAATGATAGGATTTTATGTGATGTTATTCCTATGGATGTCTGTCATTTATTGTTGGGTAGGCCATGGAAAT
Source organism: Picea abies (assembly GCA_900067695.1). NCBI lineage: Eukaryota > Viridiplantae > Streptophyta > Pinopsida > Pinales > Pinaceae > Picea > Picea abies. Next base: position 13,553 of record CBVK0101678514.1, on the reverse strand, counting down.
ATGATAGAAATGTGATCCATGATGGGAGAAAGAATACATATACCCTGGAGAGAAATGGGAGGACCCATATGTTGTGTCCAATTGAAGACAAAGAGGTGAAGCTGGAGGTAAACAACAGAGTAATTCTCATGAGTGGGAAGGAACTTCATACAGAAGTTAAGAAGAAGGAGGATCCACAATTCTTTGTGGTCAGAAAACCGAGAATTGTTCTGACTAGCACAAGAGTGGACGATTTGCCTGGAGAAGTTCATGAACTGCTGGAAGAGTTCACTGATATTGTAGTGGACGAACTGCCTTGTTTGTTGCCACCGATGAGGAGCGTGATCCATCACATTGATCTCATACTAGGAGCTAGTTTACCCAACAAAGTCGCGTACAGATTGACGCCGCAGGAGAATGAAGAAGTTAAAAGACAGGTCCAGGAATTGTTGGACAAAGGCTTGGTTAGGGAAATTTTGAGTCCGTGTACTGTTCCAACAGTACTCAGTCTGAAGAAATACGAAGGCTGGAGGATGTGCATTGATTCAAGAGCCATCAACAAGATAACTATCAGGTATAGATTCCCATTGCCAAGAATGGATGATTTGATGGATTGCTTAAGTGGAGAAATTTTTTTTTCAAAGATAGATCTGAAGAGTGGATATCATCAGATTCGTATGAGAGAAGGTGATGAATGGAAAACAACTTTCAAAACAAATGAAGGGTTGTACGAGTGGCTTGTCATGCCGTTTGGCTTGACGAATGCACCGAGTACCTTTATGAGGTTGATGAATAAAGTCCTGAAGGAGTTCATTGGGAAATTTGTCATCGTGTCTGGATGACATATTGGTTTTCAGCAAGACAAAGGCTAAACACTTGAAGCATTTAGCTATTGTGATGAAGAGATTACAGCAAGAGAAGCTGTTGATAAATATGAAGAAGTCCTCATTCATGAAAATAGAGCTCGTTTATTTGGGATTTGTTATATCTGCAAATGAAATGAGAATGGATCTGGATAAAGTGGAGGTAATCAAGAATTTGCCATCACCAAGAAATGTATTTGAGGTAAGGATTTTTCATGGACTGGCTAGTTTCTACCGAAAATTCATCAGGAATTTCAGTGGAATTAGTGCAGCAATGATGGATACAGTGAAGAAAAGACATAAATCTTTTCACTAGACAGAAGAGGATAAGAAAAGTTTCAATTTGTTGAAACGAAAGATTACAGAGCAACCAATTCTGGTGTTGCCATATTTTTAGAAAACATTTCAGGTAAAATGTGATGCAAGCGGGTTTGCAATTGGAGCAGTCTTGAGCCAGGAAGATAGGCCGATTGCATATTTCAGCGAGAAGTTGAATGAAGCGAAGGAGAAATACTCCACATATGATAAATAGTTCTATGCCATCATACAGGCATTGAAGAAATGGAGGCACTATTTGATTCCGAAGGAATTTGTTTTATATAGTGATAACCATGCTTTACAATATGTGACTCAACAAGAAAAGTTGAATCAGAGGCATGTTAAGTGGGTCGAATACATGCAAAACTTCACTTTTGTAATAAAGCACATTTCTGGCACTACTAACAAAGTTGTTGATGCTTTGAGCAGGAAAAGTTTGCAGTTGCAGGAGTTCAAAGTCATGACGTTAGGTTTTAATGATTTGAAGGACATGTATGTAGATGATTCAGACTTCAAGGAAGCTTATGAAGTCAATGGATAGAATACGTGATCCAGGGAGGATTGTTGTTCAAGGGCAATCAACTGTGTATTCCAAATTGCTCCATGAGAGAGAACTTGTTGAAGGAAAAGCACAGTGGAGGATTGGCAGGACATTTTGGCCATGATAAGACATTTCCAAAGATGAGTGAGTCATACTTTTGGCCATGGATGCGGTTAGAAGTCAAGAAATTTGTGGACATATGTAGGATTTGCCAGCATTCAAAGGGAAGGAAACGGAATGCAGGTTTTTATCAACCCTTGCCCATACCAGAGAGGCCGTGGGATGAAATTAGCATGGATTTTGTGTTGGGATTTTCGAGGACACAAAGGGGTGTTGATTCAATCTTTGTGGTAGTAGACAAGTTTTCTAAAATGGTGCATTTTATCCCATGCCAGAAGACCAGCGATGCGACTCACATTGCAAATCTATTTTTCAAGGAGATTGTTCGACTCCATGGATTGCCGAAGAGCATAGTCTTAGACAGGGACACAAAATTCATAGGGCATTTCTGGAGAACATTGTGGAAGAAGCTCGGAACTAATTTGATGTTTAGTTCTGCTTATCATCCTCAGACAGATGGACAAACAGAAGTGGTCAACAGAAGTCTGGGAGATTTGTTGAGGAGCTTAGTGACAGAGCACCATAGCAGCTGGGATACCATATTACCACAAGCAGAGTTTGCTTACAATGATTTAGTGAACAGGAGAACAGGAAAAAGTCCATTCCAGATTGTGTATGGAATGCAGCCAAGAGGAGTTTCTGAATTGAGGGATTCAGAATAGACTGATACTAGCAGTGCTAGTGCAGGAGAATTCGCTGAAGCAATGAAGAAGCTTCACAGTCAGGTGAAAGAGTGACTATTGAAGTCAAGTCAGGAGTACAAGCGCAGAGCAGATCAACATCAGAGGCAAATTCAGTTTGAAGTTGGTGATCTGATTCTGGCACATTTGAGGAAGAAAGGTTCCCAAGAGGAACATACAACAAGTTGAAGATGAAGAAAATTGGGCCATGCAAGGTCTTGAAAAGGATAGGACAGAATGCTTACAAAATTGAGTTACTAGGTGATATTGGAATATCTTTGATATTTAATGTTTTGGATCTATATCCATATAAAGCTGATGAAACAAGATCCGAAAGTGATGAACAACTAGAGATCCAATGGTAGAAATAGATGCCAGTTGCAGAGAAGCCACAGATGGAGCAGATATTGAACAAACGGGTGGGTAAGAAAACCAGGAGGAAAGAATATTTTGAATATTTGGTTAAGTGGAAGGGTCATCTAGTTGAAGATGCCAGCTGGGAGACTGAAGCAGAGATTCAGAAGCATGGACATACCATGCAGGAGCTCATGGACAGGAGCCCATGAAAATTTTCAAGCGAGGGAGTATGATGCAGGAGCATCCCTCACGACAAGCAACCAACGTGGAGTTTTCAAATTTTCAAAATTTTCCCTTGGAGTTGACGCGCTGAACATAAATGAGACCATTTATTTTAGGCACCTTGAAAAGAATGTAATCAGACCTCGAGCCATACACTCTCGTCTGAGATAGCCAGAGGCTTTTATAGTAGTAGTTGCAGGTAGATAGAATTTTAATTCTAGATTAGATAGTTCTAGAAGGAAGAGGGAAAACTGACTATAGACAACCTCAGTTGTATCATTGTAACATTAACCAGATAGATTATTATCAAGAAAGAGCATAGGAGAATAGCAAGGAGTTGTGGAAGACATCCATGTACAAATCGTGAATTAATAGAAGAAGTTGATTCAGACTCATGGTTGTTGTGTTATTCTCCATGTATGTGTGTTAATTGCTCTAAGTATTACTTCCTGTAATGCATTTGTTATGCTTTGTGTGTGAATGACTTCATGTAGTAAGATAGAAGTCTGAGAGTAGGTGAAGCGAGTTACAATTGCTTTCTCTTTGAGCAAGGATTCCTGCAGAGGAGTGCAGTTGAGTCGTCTGCAAGGAGCGCGTTGACAGAAGGCTCGGGAGTTAAACTTTTGTTCTCAAAACCTCTCAGAAGTGAAAGTGGATTGTTGAAGCCATGCAAGGAGTGTGTAGGCTGGAGAAGAAGTCTCAGTTGTAAATTTGAGCAAAGGAGAACTGAAGACTGCTGCTGCAGGAGTGCGTAGAGTCTGAAGGATTCAACACTTGGGAAGTTGTTGAATGTTGAGTGCAAGGAAGGTGCGCAAGTTCCTCTGAAGACGCAAGGTGGAAAATATTAGGAGGTATAGCACCTTCGTAATATCATTATCGAAGACTGCACAGGAAAATTCCGTGCCCAGAAGCCTTTAAGAAGGAGAAGAAGAAATCGATGGTCGGGATTCACAGAGGAAAAGTACGAAATCTCGTCAGCCGCCAGATCTTGAGAAGTTGCGCAGGGTTTAAGCCCCAACGAGCAGAGGAGGAGTCATCGGGATATTGGTGACATCGGGGTTTCATAAGGACACGTGGCAAGGAGTCAGGGAGCGTCGGGGTTTAGTCCATCGGGATATCGGAGTTTTCGAGGACGTAGAAATCTCGCATCAAGGAATCGCGATCTGTGATTTTCGGACGAGTGCTTTGGAGTCGTTGATCGGAGGAACATGTGGCGAGAGATCCCGAGGAGTCAGGATTCGACATTTTGGGATTTTCGGAGTCAATCACATTGCATATGTTGAAATCACAATCCGCGATTTCCCGATAGGATCAGAGCCATCCAAACAGCAGGGACACGTGGCGAACGATCCCGGAGAGTCGGTGCAGAAATGGGGGATCATAAGGAGAATATTCTGTGGGTGTAGAAATGTCCCGATAAGGGATTTGAAGAACATCTTTTGTTCTTCGGGCCTAGAAAAGATAAGGTCTTGGTGAGAGCAGACGTGCCCTGGGGTGGCTGTTTGAGTCACTAAGAGAGAATCTCTCTCTCTCTCTCTCTCTCTCTCTATACCCCCAACTCCGTCCACTCGCTGCTCTTCCTCTCTAGAGGAAAACCATGATAGTTTGGTCATTGTTCTACTATTTTTCTTTCATTGTGAATTAATTATTTTGTTAGTTAATGTTTAAAATCCATATAGTTTATAAGTTTCACCTTTCCATATAAATTTCAAGAATCTATTTTGAATATTTTTGACATATTAACCATTCAACACATAATAACATATCCATTCCATTGACTAGTAAGGCATAAAGTTCCATTTGAAGATCTATTTTTACTAGTTTTGTAGATACCTTATGACACTTTCCTATATCCCTTGGATTTATTCATCATTTGAGATCTTTGGTAGTATATACAAATATATTTACTTTTTTTTTAGGGATGTTGATATTTACAAAAAAAATTGTGTTGGTGTATTTTACTAGTATTGTGGCATTGTTATGAGGGCCATGTGACCTAACACTAGTGATATATCCACTCACAGTACAAAAATATTTTCTAATGAAAACCCATATCATATGGGATTTTTTATGTTAGAAATAACATTTTATCCCTACCTTCTAGTTAACAAAAACTCTTCATAAGTATTTCTATTTCATTGAATTTCGATTTAATAGTATTTTTAATGTTTTATCAATGTTTTGTAGAGTGATCCCTTAGTTGATAGTAAAATTAGGTCCCTTTATGTATCCCTTAGTTGATAGTAAAATTAGGTCCCTTTATGTATCCCTTAGTGGAAATCCCTTAGTTTATAGTGAAATTAGGTCCCTTTATGTAACTTTAGGTGACCATAAAATATTTCATAGTTATGTATTTAGTTCAACTATATCCACAACTATCCAACAATTTGTCCTTAAATCTCTCGAATGATACAAATATATAATATAACATTTTCATAGTTCATATGTTATATAATATAACATTATCACATTTATATTACATTTTCTCCACCTCATCTTAATTTATATTAGGAATACAAACAACCCTCAATCTCATCCCATTTACCACGACAATAAAGGAATCAGTATAAAAATGAAATGACATTTAAATAATGCTAATGGGAAGTTTAAAGAAATGACATATAATCCATGTTCATGCAAGACCTTCACCTCGTTGTGATTAAAACATGGGTGTGTGAGGTTACGAAGATTAAAGTCTTTGTTTTGGGGATTCTAATGCATTACATTATATGCGTTCTTTGTGGATCCAACCATAGGTAACTTTTAATGAATCCACTTGCTTGTTGCAAGATACCAGATCTAATAAATACACAGAACAGAAATAAAATGCTAGGAATGGCAGAATAACAATAATATAACTAGCATAATCATCCACAAATACACAGAAATAATATGAGAACAACAACTGAAATAACATTTTGATTCAGAAAGCAATGTTCACAGGCCTCTTTGAGGGGGCAACCTCCAGTCGAGCAGCGCTCTGTTACAATAATCTCCAAGCTAGGGTTTTCATACCCTCGACCCTTATTTATACTAAATATGTCTATTAATATAAGCATCTAGAGGAAGATCCTTCTAGAAGTGGAAGCTTCTATTAGGTCTTCTTACATCCTCCTTATTCTATTTATTGAAAGGGCTTATTAATATTGACCTTTATTACATCTGAATACATTGATCTACCTATGTGCGGGTTAGGACCTTAACACTTGTTGTTTTTCTGAATTGATTTCGCTTGGCAAACCCAACTTTCTGATTTCAATGACTTCTTTGTGTGGGTTTTATTGATTATTATGAAAATATTGTCATTTTATCTTTTGTCCCTTATCCCTTTAGTCATCAGTCATTGCCTGAGCAGTCGGCCAAGAGCCGAATCGAAGGTCGTCACTTTGGTGTTTAAAGACCTATAGATTCAAATTCCCTTCTTTTTTGTGCATGGATGATGAGTGAAGGATAAGAATTTGTCCTGTTGTCTATCCCTTAATTCTATTTTAGTTGATTGATTCATGGCTGAATTTTTAGTCTTTGCATCTTCTTATTTGATGTGGATTGTGAATGATAAACCTCTGAGTGGAATGAAAATCCCTTGGTGAACCCAACTTATGATTTCAATGACTTCTATTCGTGGGTTTTATTGATTATTGTGAAAAGTTTGTGGTTTTATCTTCTGTCACTTATCTCTTTAGTCATCAGTCTGTGCCTGAGTAGTCGACCAGGAGTTGAATCGATGGTCATAAATTCAAATGCCCTACTTTTCTATGTATAGATGATGAGTGAAGGATAAGAATTTTCCATGCTGTCTATGGACACCTTACTTATATTTGAGTTGATTGATTCATGGTTGAATGTCTAGTCTTTGCGCCTTCTAATGAGCGAGTACCTCTACGGCTTGATTGTTTAAAACTTTGATTTATCTCTGCATTTTTAATTGCTTTAACTTGTGTACATCTCTGGATTTTTATTGATAAACTCTGCTTTGTGGATAGATATTGAGGAGTGATGTTGACACGATATTTTCCAAACATTCATCGCAAACTCTCTAAGCATTCTCAAGAAGGAAGAACGAGAACGCCTTCTTCGACTGAGACTATGAGTGAGCAACAACAATATCGTAAGAGGAGATTTTCAAACGAGTCTGTAAATAGATCAACTGTAGAACCTTCTCAAGCTAGTTCTATGGATGCATCTTTATTAGATAGGTTATGCATAAATACTCCTACACCTGAGAATGTAGGAAATAGATCTGGACAAGAGAATATTTCTGGTAAGTTTCTTAACTTTTGTTTATTTTTGTTGAATTTTTTTGTATTTAAATTTATGTGAGGTTAAATCTTGAAGTTACTTTAAAATGTATGTGTAGGAAATCAATTTAGAGCAAGGGCTGACAATGAGAGTGGTTGTCATGAAGATTCAAATGTCAGTGCAAAGGGTGAATGTGGATTTAGTAGGTCGCATTATGAAGAAACATAATATTACATGCCAACATCCACCTCTCCTTAAGATGTTGACGATGAACTTCCCTGGGAAGGGAATACTAAAGAAATGATGCTTGAGTGATGCTCAGGTATTAAAAATAGGTTGGAAAATGATTTGGTGGTCTTGAAACTTCCTCAGGAGAGAAAACAAAGTTTGCAAATTGTTTTTCATTCACTGGAAAACTTTATGGATGCATATCATAAGATGGGGCCAACCACTGATAGTTTTGTTGATCTAATGAGGCAGAGGCAGCGAAAGTCAGAGGTGATGGGTCCTGATAAATGGGATACAGTAAAAATAGAGTTACAAAAGAAAATTCCATTTCCATGTTCAATTTGAAAGAGGGCCCAAAGCGGAAGATGTTGAAGGTACAATATTTTAAGCACCCTGACATTGCAGGAAATCTGTATAACAAATTTTTGGTGGCATATGGGAAATTTCCATGGAATGATGAGGTTCCACACTATTTTGTAAGACATTTTTTTGCAGAGTTTTTATTGGATATGCACCCTAATTACACTAGCCTATTGTACAAATATTATGGGACTAGTAAAGGACGTACATATGATCCCAAAAGGGCATATCGAAGTGCGATAATTCTGAGGCCTCCACAACCTTTATTAGCTCACCCAATTGGGGCATTTGTATCACTTTCAGAGTTGCAGGCTACATCAGAGGTTGGAAAAGAGGCCAGGAGTGAAATCGAAGAAAATTTGGAAGCAATTTTTTATGGTGTTGATGTTGGCATGAATCGTCAATGAGTAGAAGCAAATTCCCGAGCCACATTTGTTTATAAAACAAATGAGGATTTAGCTACAATGTCAACCGAGATGTTTTGGGGTATGAAAATTTTTGTCGGGATGGTTTGAAGAAGGTCATTCAGAATGATGACCCAAATCCCAGATTGGTATGTGTTCTAGTTACAAAAACTTTGACACATTTTCTGATAGTTTAATTCTAATTCTAGATTTAGATATGATTGTATAATAGAGTTTACTTCTAATTGCAGTTTGGAGATATGTTGAATGAATCTCCAATAGGTAGGGGACCTAATTCGACAGGTCTAAATTTAGATTAGTTGAATTAGGTATGTGTTTTATAATAGTTGTTCAATTTCCACTCTTTTGAATAAGAGATCAACAAAATTTATAACTTTGTATAATTGTGAACACATTGAATCATAGATTTAGTTCTTAGTTGTGTTGTTCACGGATCCCTATTCCATCTCCTACTACTTGGGCAGGCTTGTATCAATTCTCTCAATTCTCATTGGGAGAGTTTGAAGAGGGTGGGAGTTCACAGGTATCATTTAATGTCTTAAAATCATTTAAATTTAATATGTTCTAATCATTTAAATTTAATTTTTCAAAATTGTAAAATTGAAAATGTGTTATATAGGCTAATGTGGAGAAGAGATTATCTGAGAGTATACTTGGGAAGAAGACTTGGATTGAGGAAGAAGCACCCAGATTTGGGAAGGATGTGTTCATTCAGGATGATTCATAAATGTATGTTTTTTACTTTTAACAAATTTTTATTATCTCAAATTTTTAGTTTATCCTTTCCTATTCAACGCCTTGATCAATTGTTTTGAAATATATAGAACCCCTAGATAAGTTTATTGTTGTCTTAAATTGTGTACATTCAAATTTATTTAAGGTTAGATCATGATGAAGACCTAATTTTGAACTTGAACATTTGAATATTTGAGAAGAGACTCTATCCCACATCAGAAAAGAGAGAGTTTCTAAATTTTCTTCGATCGCATTCCCTTCTTTCTTGTCCAAGAATGGCGTAGTATGGACATTTGTGTTTTCTACAAGGAAGTGAATTCCTTCTTCCTAGGTTATTGTCATTGCCAAACTCTTAACTAAATTGGTTACTAATCACAAAAATCAACATTCAATTAGATTTACAAATAATCTCATACATATTATATGTGTGAGCTAGCTCACACATAATTTCAAACAATATTTCAATATATTAAATAATATGAATACATCCCATTTAAATGGTTTTTGAAGAATGACTTAATATACATGTGCAGATTTGTGTTTTCTCTATACATGCAAGATTATATGAAAACATCTATTCCACTGTAGAAAGAGAAGTTAAGTATTTTTCAGAAGAATTGTTTTTAAAATGGATATTTGTGAACATTTTTAGAAAAAAAATTGTTTTTTGGAAGAATGACTTAATATGGAGATTTATGAGTCCTTTAGTTTGAAACAAAATTGTGGAATTTGATTATATGACCATTGCAGAAGAAGAGAAAAGTATTTAATTGTTGAGGAGATTAGTATTTTATTGCTCTGTAAATATGATCAAATAACATCACCTGGGATGAGAATTTCAGAACGATTGTGGACCTTAACCACAAGGAGAATTTCACCTGAAGGATTTTGGACTTTATCCACGTAGAGATAAGTATTTCATTGGAAGAATGACCTAATATGAAGATTTGTGAATTTTCTTCCTACACTATATTTATTTTTAGATTATTATCTAACTCTAATTCACAATTTGTTTTACCAAGAACACAATAACATTAGTTGGGATGGGAATTTCACCTGAAGGATTTGGGACCTTATCCACAAGGAGAATTTCACCTGAAGGATTTCAGACTTTATCCACAAGGAGATAATTATTTCATTGGAAGAATATCTTAATATAGAGATTTGTGAACTTTCTTCACTCATGGTTCATAATTTTGGAATTCAAAATAGCAATTTTTGTCTCATATTTGATTTATCATAATTGATGGAAAAAAAGTGGCAAAGTTTACAATGCATTAAATTAAGCACCAAACTTTTAAATACTCTTCTGCTATGCATTAATTTAAATGTTTTATTTTATGTTCACTATGTACTATAAAAAAATGATTCTATTGTCAAAAAGTGACAAAGTTAACTAGTAACAAAATGTTCAAAATGATGTGACAAAGTGACAAAAAGTGACAAAGCTAACGATAAAATAAAATGCTCAAAATGATGTGACAATAAAATAAAACTTTAAAATGGAAGAAATGATCAACTCTTCTTTAATTTTATCATGTAGTCATTAAAAAAATGCTTAAATCTATAAGAGATATTCACCTAAATGTTCATATACCCTTGAACCTAATGCAATATTATTAAAAAAAAAATACTATTGAAAAAAGTAAGGGTCAATGGAAATAGTGTTTAACAACTTTTCATTCTTTATATCATTATACCACTATCTTACTACTTCAAGTCAATATAGTTGGAATGGAATTCACCAAATAGTTAGAGTGTTATACCTCTCCAACATTAATAATTGGTTTTACTACATGACATTAAATTTGTGTATAAACTTTTATTTTACTCTACATGAAATTAATTTTTTGTATAAATTAATATGGTAAATATAAAATTTATGTTTTTTTTATAAAGTAAATATTGTAAATATAAAATTCGTGTTTTCTCTTTGGAAGTCATGGTCAAAACTAAATAAGAAGGTTATATATCTCCATACACTTTAACAATCAAATGGTTAAGGGAGCATCTCTTATCCTATAAACAACAAAATCTCCTAGACAAATATCATGACCTTAAAAATAAATTATTATCATATAAAATAATAACAATCAAATGGTTAAGGGGGAATCTCTTATCCTATAAACAACATAATATCCTACACAAATATCATGACCTTAAAAATAAATTATTATCATATAAAATAATTGTGACACTTAAAATATTTATAAAACATTACATCTATATTAAAAATTTTGTTAAATTAAATATAAATTAACATTGTGAATAATTATATATAATAATTGTGAAACATAAAATGTTTATATCAAAAAACAATTCAATTAAAAAAAATACTTAATTTTTTTGTTTTTTTTAATTAGATGTAGAGGTTAAATTTGATATTGAATCCTTCGTATATATTAGAAGAGGTTGCATTAATGGTTTTATCAATGTAATTGGGTATCATAAATATGTCATGGTAATGCACATACTTGAGAAAGGGTTAGTTCCATTTAGAATTTAGAAGTGGGTATCTTGGTGATCCATCACTAGAATTTGCTAGAATCTCGCAAATCCAACCATGTGTAAGAAGTGAAGGAACTTATCTTTAAATAGAGAGTTTCTAGATCAACGTTTTACAATAAAAATTAATATTCCTTGTATTCTAGAAGGTACTAAAAATGTATAACTCCTCGATGTGATCAGTTGGATTTGATAAGTGAACTTCGTGATACTCCACGGGTATGAACCTTATACAGTACAAAGAGATTTAATGTTACCTCAAAAAAGAATGATGCCCAATCCATTTGAATAGTCAATGGAAAAGAATGAGCCACGAGGAATAGTCACTCAATGGGTGCTTGTATTACCACTTGAGGACCCATGACATTGTATCATTTAGCATGTAGCAAGGTGGCTCCAAAGTAAATCGAACCCATCGAACCTGTGAAAAGGTGGACATGAAGTCTTACAACTTCATGTGAGAGGGACCTCTTTGTAATTAACATGACTTAATCACCCTACATATAATAGTATATTCTTTCTCAACATGTGCGCCCCTTTATGAACATGGGGAAAATCAAAGAGTATGGTTGGAAATTATGGGTTTGAAGGGGACGGCTCCATAATACATATATGGGAATGGGTTAAAACATCCTAAATCAAGTAAACCCCATCGAATGAACTTCATTAAATTATATTTTACTTCTCTTAACATGTGAGCCGTTTCCAATCACAAGATGGAATGAGAATTTGATATCATAAAGGTTCTCTAATACTATGATTTCTTTAAAAAAGATTAGTCTCATCCAAATGTTAGAAGGGGGCATGCTTGGAAGGATATATGATGATGGGTCTATTAGTCGAACCAGTTACTTAAAGATGTCTCATAAATATGCCTAGTAGTGAGCATGCCTAAGTTAGGATTAGTTTCATCCCTTGTACCTAAGGATACCTCACTTCTTGACTTGAAAAAAGAACTTGTATTATATAAAATGAATGTTCCTAAAAGATTAAGTTCTCCTCTATCCTATGTTAAATTTAGGGTGCACCCCAAGAGGTTCTTGGTTCTTTCACTCTTATACAAATTTAGGTTATAACATACTTGGGCATAAACTTCCAAGTGATTCCCTCATTCATATCCTAATTAGAGTGGAATTCCCCAAGAACATTCTTTTGGGTATTAATGGGGGTGTCATAATTTGTAAGTACTTATATCTTACTCTTATTCAATTAGGGTGCACCACAAGTGGTTCCCTTGTTATTATATTAATTCTTGTTTAAATCCCAGGAACATAATTTTGGCACTAACTAAGATGCAAATTCATTGAGTTGTGTCTCACTTCTATATATGTAAATTAAGGTGTGCCCCATGCATGTCCTTTACTTCTATACTAATTAGGGTGAAATTCCCCAATGACATACTTTTGGGAATCGATAGGGGTATAAGTTACCAAATGGTTATTTCACTTCCATACAAATTAGTAGTTCCCTAAATCCTATACTAATTAGGTTGTAAGTATTAACAAAATACTTTTAGGTACTAATTGGGTTGCAATTCCCAAGTGATTTTTTTATACATAGTACCCTTTTTATAAATATCATAATTTTGGAAATATGTTTGAAGATAGTCAAAACAAGTCATCAAAATTTGGAATGTACTTTCAATGAAAAATTAAAAATTATGGAATGTACACATGTGCCAAGTTTGTTTAAAAACAACGTAATGGTATTCCATCTTCAATTATTCATTCATGATCGACTTTGGACATTTTGCATTTTCTAACTTTTTTGTTTTTCTTATTGAACTTCTATTAACTTTATGTGCGCTGCACATACCAAATGACTATATTAACAGCTTGTGACATCTGACTGGTAGTCTTGAAAGTGAACATGAGTATCGGTTTGATGGGTTTCTTGAAAAAAATATCCTTTCAATACAATGGATCCTCTTTCATATATAAAACTGTTATCATCAAAATCTTCTAATAGCCTCATCTTTTGT
>CBVK0101678512.1:0-10848 GCA_900067695.1 Picea abies | reverse complement strand
TGTACTGTGAAAGAGGGGTTTAAGTTTTGGGGTTGTAGGTTAAAAAGTAATTTCTTTACGGTCAAAATCTGCATGCAAGTCTGACCCTAGTTTTCTAGTCCGTAGGGTATTTTTCCCAACAATACAACCCTCTCCTGATATTCCCACAATATTTCCTTTCATTCATGATACATGAAACAATGCCTAAGGATACCATTGATTCCCAATTAGTTCAATTGTCCTACAATTATTTGATACCCAACTGCTCTAACCACTAGATGTTTTTTTTGGGTTGTTGAATAATCTTTTGGGTATCATCCGTTGCTGAAAATAGAGTAAGCTCTGCCAAACAATTGGGAATAGCTTCGAACTTAAAAAATTCCACATCAGAAAGTTGATCATCCAAAACACCAACTGACTTTCTCGATTCAAACCTAGATAGATGGTCAGGCGTAAAATTATGTCTTCCTAGTTTGACCACAACTTTAAAGCAAAACTCTTGAAATATAAGTAACTATCTGCAAATGCAACATTTTAATATAATCACGTTAACCAAATACTTTAAAGAATAATGATAAATATAAAACTTGAAATGTCTTCCCAAAATATATTGTTTGAACTTTTGTAGAGTGTATACCATGGTTAATCCTTCTTTCTTAGTAGTGGTATAGTTTCACTTAGCTTATGAAATATATAGGATTATCAAGGTTCCCTTCTCCTAGTTTCATAAGGACTACACCAAATGTAATACTTGAAGCATCAAAATGCACATTAAATTCTACCTTTTGCTTAATATATACTAATATCAAAGCACTTACCTTCTTCTCCTTAAGCAAGTTGAAGGCACATTCACCCTTATGAGTCCATAAGAACAACTCATATTTGTTTAAAAATTTCTCCAGTGGTTCTATAATAGAGGCATAATTGCAGATAAAGTGTCTATAGTATCTAGCATGTCCTAAAGTAGACCACAACTACTTAACACTAGTAGGAGTAGTAAAATTTACAACATTAATGATCTTTGCAAGGTCCAATGACACTCCTTCTCTGCAAACTATATATCCTAACAATGTACCAAAAGGTACATAAAATATGCACTTTTTTAGGTTTATGGAGATCCACAACTGTCTGCACCAATACAAAACTTAGTCCCAACAACTAAATATGTTATTTTAAAAAGATATAGATAGTCTAACAATCCATATAAACCTCTAAGAACGTTTGAATAAAATATCTAAATGTTGCAACCACAATTCTAGAAAATACAATTGGTGCATTCTTATGTCCAAAAATCATGACATTGTAAGCAAAGGAATCCCACTTTGTAGTGAAGGTGGTCTTATTATTATCCTCTTCTACAATTATGACCTTATGATAACCCTAAAATCCATCGATAAAGGAAGAAGCCTCCTTTCATGGAACCCGATGTAACACTTCATCACTAAATAGAGTAGGAAAGGGTCATGAACACAAACAAAGTTTAAACTTATGAAATCCATACAAACTTTGATCTCCTTAGTATCCTTCTTATTCTAGATCATAATGGGATCGATCCAATCTATTTCATCTATGAGAAAAATCAAACCTATAGCCAACATTCAGTCAATTTTCTTCTTGTTTTTTTTCTTAACCCAAGGGATGAGGCAATAGGGTCAATGCTCATTAGGATTTGCATCTATCCACAACTCTATCTTCATTTATCCTAGTTTTTGTCTAATTTCTCTCATCTTAGTAAGGTTTTGTGAAAATATTATGAGTATTCATTCAACAATGTCTCAATATCACACATAGTATGTTCATCTGAGTATCCCTTGATTGATGTTATATTAGGTCGCTCCTCACTACCAATATTGACTTTCCACAACTTTATAGGTTTCTATTAGGATGCACTAGCACCATTTTCACACTTTGCATTAACCTCTCTTGATCCTTAATATTCTTTAAGGGACATATGCCTTAATTATTCAATATCATCTACATCTTCCCCATGTTTTCCCACTTTTCCACAACATAGTGGAAAATCCAGTTGTGTCACAGGTGACTAAAAATCATATAGCTCTTGGTGAAAGGGGATAACAAAAGGGAATGGGTCTTCCACAACTTATCAATGAAGATGATCTCTTTAATTATATTTAGAGTTGTAGTAGCTTCGTCTAATCTCCCTGTAGAGGAAAAATCCTAACAAAATTGAGTTTGAAGGTCAGTTTGATGGAAAAACTTATGGACCCAAAATGAAGCTTACAAGCCTTCACTTTCCCACTTCTATATGCACTATTCAACATGAACAAAAGGATATGTTCTACCCTCATATAAATACATAGTTAAAACAATTTTAGCCTTATGTAGAGAAATATCTTGGCATTTAAATTCAGGGGGGCATACCTATGCTTCATGGCTTCTTTTGCTTCATCCCACGTAGAAAGATCCTCTTTATGGGTCGCCCACCATCTAGAAGTGGTGGCTATGTTAGGGTCCTACCCAAACCTCCCTACTTTAGGCTACATAGGAGTTACTTAATTGTTGCATGTGGCCATCTACTTTGAGTAAGGCCCATTGGATAGTAGTGGATATTTATTCAATGTAAAAGGATCCACTTTATATGGCCTAAAAGGTATTTCATACCCATTAGTGACGAAACCCCAAGCAGTTGGGGTTTTTCTATGGAAAATATATTTAAAGAGATAGGAGACTATAGAATGTGTGTCTTCTATTGTGTATTTGGATCTCTCCTTAATGGAAAGTCACCCCACCTTCAAAGGCAAGTGAACATTTTATTATTCTTCGCATTAACAAGATAGAGGGGTATATTTGCATATTTTATCATATTGTCTCATATTTCTCGTTAATTTGCAATTGTATTCTATGTATACCTGGTTGTGTTTCAATTTTCAAGGGTCGAGTAACACTACAGGTGGTATCATAGCTCTTTCCTAAGCCAACACAGGTTCGTATTTTGATAGAATTTTTTTCAAGATAGAGATGGTTTCAATGTCCTTAAATAACATAGTGATCTATCATTAATAAGGTAAAGTTGTGGTTGGGGAAGAATACACATAGGGAATACAAGTGGAATCATGTTGTTGGAAACCCTTGTAACCCCTATTCACACCCCTTCGAGTAGTATCTCATCAAACAACACATGTATACAAAATATCACTTCCATGTACCTTTGTGTATATAAAAAGTCCCCTAGGTATACTTGAAACCAACCCTAGGTCAACCAGTCGGTCATATTTTTTCTATAGTACACCGAGGACAAAACTCAGGGAGATCACTCTCTAGTACCTAGGTGATCGAGTCATACGACTAACGACACAATTGAACCTCCTTAGTTAGTTCCCTGAGATATTATTCCAAGTACTATTATTGGACATTGCAAGTATATAAGAGATCTTTAGAACTTGATATCCTCTATCTCCAAGACCTTGCAAACCCTAACCTCTACAGTTAGCCAATGAAATTCATACATATTTTCATCCAAAAGGAATTTGAAGATTCTATCACCACAATAAAGATCATGCAAGAGTAATACTCCCATAGGAGCAGTACTAAAAAAAAAACTTGGGTCCCATTGGCACCATTATGGGAAACCTTTCTCAAAATATTCCTTGCATAGTGTTGATCGGAAGGGTATACCTCTTAAATAACCCTTTTCGATTGGATTTGACAATATTATGATTTGGGTTATATAAGAAAAGACTTCTTTCAAGCTATTGGTCATGGTGAGACAATTGGAAAAAAACATTTCCAGAAAATCTTAGGTGGTCCTATGGTTCAAACACACAACATATCCAACTCTTAGAACCAACAACATGTCCCATCATCTCATGACCAACAATGGACCTAACCCACTTAATTCCTACAATTGGAAGACAAGGTGGCTACCATTAAGTCTATGGTCAAAGTTATAAAGGAAAGAATGGGCCAACAAGGAAGCATATTGAAACCATTAGGTGAGTATTGGAATATCCATGTAGGACTGGACATTGATCCAACCAAAGAGGAATTTACCACCCTTGAAGTACAAGCTACACACATGTTTTATCATAATTACCACCCACACTTTCAAGATCACAATTCTTGGCACCATTTTCCAAAGGTTGACATGAACAAATTTGATGCATCAAATCTATTAGGGTGGGTTACCCAAATGGAACGTTATTTCTCTCTCCATGGAATTATTGATGACCTACACAAACTAAATATGGGGATCTTATATTTGGATGTTGAATGTTGGCAGTGGTGGCAATGGTATAGGAAGGCTTATAAATGATACATTTCCTATACCTAGTTTGTGAAAGTACTTTACACTTGTTTTGAGCTTGACACTCATCGTTTGGGATGCCTAAGAAAACTATGCCAAACAAACATAGTTATGGAATACATTACCTCCTTTGACCAATTGGAAATCCACACAGAGGACAAATTTGATTTATTTTTAAAAACATTTTTCATTTGTGGTCTCAAGGATGCCATTAAACCACACATCATGATGCAACACCCAAAAACATGATTGGAAGCTTGTGATAGTGCTAAGGAAGCTGAGATAATGATTAATGCAAAAACCAAGAGACCTTTATTCACCACTCACTCTAACCCCATGGAAACTACTCATAGTTCATCCAACTCACATTTAGTGCACATCCACGAGTTATATCTGGAAGAGATGGTGGACTATCAATGCCTTTGTATTTTCTATAATTGTGACAAGTGATATTCGAAAGGGCACAAATGTAAAGAACATAAATTATTTAAAATAGATGTACCCCCACACGATTACTTAGAGGAAATTCTTGTTGAAGATACTCTTGAACCAACTTTGGAAGACACCACCCCTCCCATGGAAGATGAATCGCCCTTGCAAGATCCTTCCGAGGAATTCCAAATTTTGCTCCATGCCCTATCAGTTTTATCGACACTACAAACCTTGAAATTAATTGGCTACATAAAACACGACAAAGTGACTCTGTTGATTGATAGTGGCATTGCCAAAAATTTTATCCAAAAGGAGAGTGGCACAAGACACCTATTGTTATGTATGTCCCATATCTAATTTTCAAATTTATGATTTCCAATAGTGGAACAATTAAATGTGGGGGAATATTTGAAATTGAAACTAAAATGGGTGAGTATCATCTCAAAGCTCACATGTTTTTCGTTGAAATGAGCAGTTGTGATATAGTTCCTTGGGAAAAATGGTTACGCACTTTCAGACTAGTCACCATGGATTTCAAACAATTGTACAGGAGCTTCACACAGGAAGGGAAGAAACATACCCTCAAGGGGATTACATCAAGTTCCATTAAAATTATAACCTCTCATCATATGGAGAAATTGTTGAAGAAATGCAACTAGGGTGTTATTGTGCAATTCAATGCCATATAGGTAGTAAAGACCACACCACTAGAGATTCACCCTAATTTGAAGCTAGTTCTCTCTAAGCATCAACAGGTCTTTGAAATGCCACAAGGTTTAATACCTTCATGTAGGGAGAATGACCATGGTATTCCCCTCATTCCAGGAAGTCAACCACCCAATGTTTTCCCTTATAGGCACACTTTTTTGCACAAAAAAAATGAAATTGAAAATATCATTAAGAAATTGTTGGATGTGGGAGTCATATGTCCCAGTCCTAGCTCTTGCTCATCACCAATGATCATGGTATTATAGAGGGAAGGTGCTTGGAACACGTGTCCTGGTTTCTGAGCTCTTAATAAGTTGGTTATCAAGGACAAATTTCCTATCCTACTTATTAATGACCTCTTGGATGAACTCCATGGAGCCAAGTTTTTCACTAAAATTGACCTTTGTTTTGGCTACTACCAGTTCAAGATGAAAGACTAGGCATACATATATAAGACTTCCTTTCATACACATGAAGGTCATTATGAGTTTTTAGTGATGCATTTTTTCATTTGCAATGATCTGTCAACCTTATAGAGCCTAATGAGCAAGATCTTTTGACCATTCCTCCACAATTTTGTTCCAGTAATATTTGGTGATATTTTAATATATAGAAAAACATGGGAATACCACATTGAGCATGTTGATAGAGCCTTACAACTCCTATAGGACCACTATATATTTGTAAACTACTCCAAATGTGATATTGGGGATTCATAGGTTGAATACTTGGGTCACATTATAAGCTAGGAGGGAGTACAATTTAATCCGAGGAAAGTTGCATCTATGTAAGATTGGCCATGTCCCAAAACCTTGAAGAGATTGCATGGCTTCTTAGGACTCACAAGGTACTACAGAAAGTTTGTGAAAATTTATGGAAAAATTGTTGCTCCCTTAACCTCTCTACTCAAAAGGAATGCCATTGTTTTGAATGAGGTCACGAAACATGCTTTTTGAACTTTAAAATATTCCATGTGCACAACTCAAATATTAGCTATGCTATATTTTAATAATACCTTTTTCTTGGGATGTGATTCCTCAGAAAGAGGTCTTAGAGTCATACTCATGCAAGAAGGGTTCGCTTTGGAATTCACTTGTAAGAAGTTATGTGAACTTAATTTGGGTAAATCCACATATGAGAAAGAGATTATGGCCATCCTTCATGCCATTGAGACCTGGCACCCATACCTCATTAAGTGATGTTTCCAGATCAAGTTTGACCATCATAGTCTGAAGTACTTTCTTGAATAAATATTATCCTCACCATAGCAACATAAGTGGGAAAGCAAGCTACTAGGGTATGACTATGATATTATCTATAAGAAAGGTAAAGAAAATGTGGTAGATGATGCCTTATATCAAAAATTTGAGGAGGATGGATCCATTTTCACATTATCTTTACCCATTCTAGGTTGGTTTGAGGAATACCATCGAGAATGGTTGGAAAATGACACTATTATGCAACGATAAAGAAGTTTCATGAAGATATAAACCCTCCTAAGGGGTATACAAGGAAGCTAGAGACATTGTGATATAAAGGACACATTGTTCTAGTAAAGAAATCTTCCTTAAAATAAATAATCTTTGAGGAATTTCATTCATCACCCACAAAAGGTCATTTTGGATTTCATAAAATTGATGAATGAACTAAGCACTCATTCTTTTGAGAAGGGATGAAAACCGACATCCAGGATTTTGTGGTCACATGTGAAACCTAATAAAGAAACAAAGGAGAAATTGTAAATACACCATGGGTATTGCAACCACTATCGATCCCAAACACACATATGAGCCAACATCACTATGGATTTTATAGTGGGACTTACAAGGGTGAGAAACAAGTTTATGATCATGGTGGTAGTAGATTGCCTATCCAAATATGCTTTTCTGCCCTACCACACCCATTTAGCCCCTCCTTTTTTGCCCAAGTATTTCTTTATTGTATTTTAAAGTTACATGGCATGAAAACTTCCATTTTCTTGGATTGGGACCCTACCTTCATTAAAAAAAAATAGTAGGAGCTATTTAAATTATAGGGTATCAAAAAATGAGCACTACATATCACCCCCAAATAGATGGTCAACCTAAAGTGGTCAAAAAGTGCCTAGAAACCTATTTGAGATGCTTCACCTATGGAAAAATGCACTAATGGGCCTAATTGATTCCCCTCGTGATATGGTGGTACAATAAATCTTACCATGGACCTGCTAAAATGATCCCATATGAATCAGTTTATGACCAAAAACCATTGTTTGTCACTTCATATTTACCCAATGTTTCCAAGGTTCAAGTAGTGGATCACACACTCCAGACTAGAGTAGCCATTCTCATGACATACTAAAGGACAAATTTGTTATGGATCAAAATAGAATGAGGCAATAAGCAGACTAGCATCACTTAGAACACTATGTTGCAACAAGGTACCGTGTGTTTCTTCAACTTGAACCGTATAAAAAAACATCACTCAAAGAAAAAACACCTCAGAAATTAGAATGTGTGTTCTATGGACCCTATGAGATCACCCAACACAATGGAGAAGTGGCCTAAAAACTGGCTCTTCCATCCCGCTCCAAGATTCATCTAGTATTTCATGTGTCTTTTCTAAAAAAATTCAAGGGATAGAAGTGCAAGGTGAAAACCATCCTACCAAAACTTGATGAAGAAGGCTCCATTTGGCTTTAATCGACAATAGTACTATTGGATAAAAGAGAATGTCAATTGCACCAATGCATTTGGATAAAAGAGAATGTCAATTGCACCAATGCATGATTAGTGAAGTATTGATCCAACCGAAATACATGCCACCTGGAGATGCCACATGGGGACCACCAACGATCTTGCAATAATTTTCTTGTCTTCAAAAGGCTTGAGGACAAAGCTATTTTTAAAGAGGGAGGGCTTGTTAGGGTCCCACATTAACCTCCCAACTTTAAGCTACATAGGAGTTACTTAATTGTTGTATGTGGCCATCCTCTTTGAATACGACCTATTGGATAGTATTGGATAGTTATTCAATGTAAAATGGTCCACTATATAAGGCCCACTAGGTAGTTGTAACCCATTAGTGATGGGACCACAAATAGTTAGGAATTTTTGTTATGGAAAAGTTATTTAAAGAGATAGGAGACTATGGAATGTTCATGTTGTGTTTTGTATTTGGAGCTCTCCTCAGTGGAAGGTTGCCCCACCTTAAGAGGCAAGTGAACATTGTATTATTTTTCACATTATCAATATACAAGGGTATCTTTACATATTTTATCCTATTGTCTATTGTTTCTTATTAATTTGCAATTATATCCTATGTATACTTGGTCATGTTTAAATTTCCAAGGGTTAAGGAACGCTACAAACCCTCAAATCCATATCTAGAGTAGGATTTCTCTAATTTTCCGCAATTGTGTTCTTCATATTTCTTATAAAGTCCTCCAAATTAGAGATTCCATCATATACAGAGAGATTCTACAACTTTGCTTTGATCTAGCAAACATATTTGATTACAACAGATCTTCAAGAGGATATCTCATATCTCTTGTCTGACCATTCATGTAAATATTCTTCTAAATCTCTATCAAAAGAATGTATACTACTCCAATTCACTAAGCCATCTACCATAGGATTAATATAGTTTATTCTTCATATTTCTTAGAAAGTCCTAGATCTAACATTACCTAGTTGGGGCACCTAGTCTAAATTATTTCCTAGTTCTCCTCCTTTGTCTTCTAACTATGTGAGAGTGCCTTTTTGGGAGATTAGCATCAATGTTATATTCTCCCTCTTCCCCAACTTCGGTAAACCTCTTCAAGGTGTTGCACAACTTCCTATTTAAATATTCATCTTTCAAAATATCATAAAACAACTAAAACTAGATATTAATAACCTTATTATATTAACCTTGAGAACTTTCTTCTAGTTGTGTTCCATGACTTGAATGAATGTATACTAATCCAAAACCTTGTTCCTTCTGTCTTTCTGCAATTTCTAGAATTATTGGTATAAATATATTGAGAAACATTTACATCATGTCTTTTAAAATTTATTCTTATTGCACAGGATCAAACTTAGGTGTAGTAGGGCCTTCTTTTTGAATTTGTGTATGTCCCAACTAATACATATCAACATCGGTTTGAACTCCACCTCTAGTGACATTATTAATAGTTTGGATAACTTCACTCATTCTAGGTCGGGGTTCCAAACTTATCAAATTCATTGCCCTTTGTCTTTTTCAGTCTTCCCATTTTGTAATCAAGTCGAGACACTCTTCAATAGAATGGGTATTAACCCTACAATATGAACACCAAGGGATCCTATGTAGAGGACAATCTCGAGCAAGATTTTCTGGTGCATTGTAGTCGTAGCATCAAATTGCTACACCTATTCCACCCATCCTAACACCTTAGTATCCACCACCACCTTGTTTGTGACCTCCCCCTCCTTAAGCCTATGAGTTTTCATCTACTTTGAATGTAGTTCTATCTAATATATCAACCAAAGCATATATAGCCCCACATGTATCTATACTATGGAATGAAGTATTACAAAACTCATAGTAGAGAGTATTAGGTATTGATGGGTATTTCTATAGAATGAGACATTGTCATGGAGGATGTCCATACATCCTTCAAATATCATAGATCTTCCTTGTTTATGATTTCTAAACATTTAGAAAAGAATGGTACGGTGCATGATTGTGAAAAGGGGAAACAATGCCAACTTGCACAACTCCACTCATAGGTCATCCTTGAAATGGTGGTGTGGGGGGGTCAAGCACAACACCTCCCCACAACCTTGGACACTTTGAAGCTAGATGTCCTTTTACCTAGCATTTGATACACCATACATTTTCCCTACTAACCTTGGGTAATGTCAAATCTCAGATATTCTTTGTTAATGCAACATTTTGGTTATGTAACTACGCATAGATAATCGTGGATTCAATCCTCATAGCTTGCTCCAAAGTATCCCAAGGAGTCACAATATTTTATTGCATCAAGGGGATCCAGGTCAAAGTTAAAAATACCTGAATGAATCATTCTTTATGATGGGTTTCATGAATAGGAAATGAGAGTCTACCCATTAGGTTTCAAAACCGATGAACATACTCATATGCAAACTCTCCATCCCTTTGCTTAGTATTTTTCAACTCTGCAATGCCCTGTTGCTCGGATTTGGGTAACTTAAATTCACAAATAAATTGCTTATTTACCTTGATTAAAGTAATTTATACCCCTACTAGTGAGTTAGCTACAAATTTCATATACCATTAAATAGCTCTCCCTCTTACGGTATTTTGAAAGTCTAGCAATTTCGAAGCATTTGGAATTCCTTTAGACTTCCAGATGAAGTTTCAAAGAAACTTTTGTTGTTTTGCATCATAGATGTAGATTTTAACCTTGTACAATATCTACTGCAAACAAATATTCAGTAAAAGAACAGAAAAGATACAATGGAAAATACAAACATTACACA
>CBVK0101678504.1:0-19639 GCA_900067695.1 Picea abies | reverse complement strand
CTAGCCGATAGGCTACAGGTCCCACTCTGTCTAGAACCTCAAAAGGTCCATAATATCGGGGCGCCAATTTGGCACAAGCTCCCATTTTTAGGGAACTCCTTTTGGGTTTAATTCTGAGATATACATGATCTCCTGCTTGGAACTCTCTTGGAGTTCTCTTTTGATCAGCATAGCTTTTTTGTCGGTTCTGAGCGACCTTCAGATTTTGTTTTGTTTGAGTCACTTGCTGTTCCATTTCTTTCAACATGTCGGGTCCAAAAGAAATCCTATTCACAGGATTGCTCCAGCTGACTGGAGTATTACATTGTCTACCATAGAGGACCTCGAATGGGCTCATCTTTAAGGATGCTTGGTAGCCGTTATTGTAGGCAAATTCTACCAATGGCAGGTAGTCTTCCCATTTCCTAGGCTGGTGCATCACATGCATCCTTAACATATCTTCTAATATCTGATTTACTCTTTCTGTTTGTCCATCGGTTTGAGTGTGATAGGCGGTACTAAACAACAATTTGGTCTCTAATCCTGCCATCAGTGATTTCCAAAATTTGGAAGTGTATTTTGTGTCTCTGTCAGATATTATCTCTTTCGGCATGCACTCATGAAAATCGGATATCACAAAACCCCGAACCCCGATGGAGTGTCCACATCACACCTTCCTCGTCTCCTGTCGGGACTTTGCTTATTGGGAAATTGGCATATGCGATGTCGCGGTTCATGAGCACCATGAATCTCCGAACCCCAAACCCCGATGCCACCTGTCCTCTGTCCATGGCAAAGACCTGGGGCCCACGCTCCCGTAGTGATCGGGAAATCGCGTTTCAGGAATTCTTGATTCCTGATGCACTGTGTCACGGACCTTTCCAAATCCCGAATCTCGAATTGCGATGCCACTTGCCATCGCCTCAGGGTGAGACTTAATCCTCCGACACCTGTCCTCCACTCAGTGCTATCGGGAAATTGCGGATCGCAATTTCAACATACGCAATGACCAATATTATATAAACCATCTATGAGTTTAATCAACGTGGGATAAATTAAAAAATATAAAACATAATGTAATTAATTAATTTATGATGAATTAATAGAGTAAGATTTATTCCTCGGATGGGGTGCTACTAGGTACAACACGTGGACAATTCACGAGGAGGCCACCTGGCCAAACGCCAACCAGCTGACACATGATCAAACTTGTCCTTCCAACACATCACCTCAAGGTTCTAACGCCATCGTCGTCACCCTACATACCACACTTCGGCGAATCCTGACCGTCGATTCCTCCCTCTCGAGGATCTCCTGAGAACGGCTAAGTGTTCCTTCTCAGCACATGTTTTCTGACGTCTGCACTTGCATCTCCTGCTCGAGCCCTCCTTGGCATAGCTCCTGTGCTTTCTTCAACTATGTCTTGAAGGTACTATACCTCCTGAGCTTTTCCACTCTGATTCCTTCAAGGAAAGCTCGCACGCACTCTTCGTGCTCAACTTTCAATAGCTCCCTGAGTGTTGAGTCTTTCAGACTCTGTGTACCTCTGACAACAGTAGTCTCTGCCTTCTTTTGCTCAGCTTAACAACTGAGACCTCTGACTCCGCCTGTGCACTCTTCACATGGCTTCCACAACAACCCTATAACTTTTGGGTGAATGAGAATAAGCGTTTAACTTCTGAGCCTTCATCAACGCACTCTATGCGGATGAAGTCAACTGCACTCTATGCAGGAATCTCCTGACTCAGATAGAGAAACAATTGAAACTAATTATCTTCTCTCAGACTTCAGTTTAAACCCTGAAATCACATGCACAGCATATTCAAAGCAAATGCATAACCAGAAACAAACATTCATAAGCACATGAACAATACACACAGAGAAACAACACCAGGCATGAGTTTGAATCAGAATTTCATTCTATTAATTCAACACTGTACATGGGTATTCTTCACAAAGTTTTCTGCTTGCTCCTCTCTTCTGAATGCTTCTGAATAATCTGAATCATGAATAATGTACAAAGGAGGGTGTCTATATCCGTTTTCCCTCTTGAACTCTAAACTGTCTAATCTAGACTTAAACATCTATCTATATGCATTAAATCTATTAAATGCCTCCTATCTAATTCAGACAAGAGCGTATGGATCGAGGTCTGATACAACATACAAAAGGCATTCTTTCATAAATAGTGCATTTATATATTGACGCATTCTCTTGTTTGAAAATTCAAAAAGTTTCGGCTGGTCTTGTCCAACTGTTGTTGTATTCCATGCAGGCTCGCTTGTCATGGGCGATGCTCCTGCATCATACTCCTCGGCTTGAAAATATTCATGGGCTCCTATCCATGAGCTCCTGCACGGTCTGTCCATGCTTCAGTATCATGTCTTCATTTTCCCAGCTGGCATCTTTGACTGGATGATTTTTCCATTTCACCAGATACTCAAAGTATTGCTTCCGTCTGGTTCTTTTACTGACTCTCTTGTCAAGTATGCGCTCCATCTGTGGCCTTTCTGCAATTGGCATCTGCTTCTGCCACTGGATCTCTGGCTGCTCATCATTTCCAGTTCCTGCTTCCTCAGCCTTATATGGATATAAGTCTGAAACATTGAATGTTGGAGATATTCCGATGTCATCCGACAATTCAATCTCATAAGCATTTTCTCCCAATTTCTTCAGGACTCTGCACGGCCCAATTTTCTTCATTTTCAGTTTGTTGTATGTTCCCCTTGGGAACCTTTCTCTCCTCAGATGTGCCAGAACTAGATCACCAACTTTGAATTGAAGTTGTCTCCGATGTTGATCTGCTTTGCGCTTGTACTCCTGATTTGACTCCAGCAATCGTTGTTTCACCCTGCTGTGAAGTTCTTCCATCGCCTATGCGAATTCTTCAGTGCTTGTGCTCTTAGTCATTATCTTCTCTGAATCCCTCAGTTTAGATACTCCTCTCGGATGCCTACCATAAACAATTTCAAATGGTATTTTTCCTGTGCTCCTGTTCACAGAATCATTGTACGCAAACTTCGCCTGTGGCAACACATTGTCCCAACTGCTATGGTGCTCTGTCACCAAGCTTCTTAATAAATCTCCTAAGCTTCTGTTTACCACCTCTATTTTCCCATCCATCTGGGGATGATAGGATGAACTGAACATTAAGTTAGTTCCCATCTTCTTCCAGAGTGTCCTCCAGAAATGTCCAATGAACTTTGTATCCCTGTCCGATACTATGCTTCTGGGTAAGCCGTGAAATCTAAAAATCTACTTGAAGAACAGATTTGCGATATGTGTTGCATCATTGGTCTTATGGCATGGTATAAAATGTGCCATTTTTGAGAACCTGTCAACCACCACAAAGATTGAATCATGTCCTCTTTGCGTCCTCGACAATCCTAATACGAAATCCATGTTGATTTCATCCCATGGCCTCTCTGGTATGGGTAAGGATTGATAAAATCCCGCATTCTTCTTTCTGCCCTTTGAATGCTGACAAATCCTGCACTTGTCAACAAAATTCTTGACATCTGTTCACATCTTCGACCAGAAATAGGCTTCACTCAACTTTGCAAACATTTTATTGTGTCCAAAATGCCCTGCTAATCCGCCACTATGCTTTTCTTTTAGCAGATTCTCCCTCATGGAGCAATGTGGAATGCATAACTGATTGCCTCTGAATAATAGTCCATTTTGAATCATGTAATCCATCCACAGGCTTCTGTCTCTGAGAACTAGATTCTCATCTGCCTCGTATGCCTCTGGAAAATCTACATCACCTGCATACATGTCTTTAAGATTTTCAAAACCCAAGGTCTTGACTCGAAACTCCTGCAGCAACAAACACTTCCTACTCAAAGAATCATCTACTTTGTTAGTAGTCCCTTAAATGTGTTTAATGACAAATGTAAAATTCTGCATATACTCTACCCATTTAGCGTGTTTCTGATTCAGCTTCTCCTGCTGAGTCACAAACTGTAATGCATGATTATCACTATACAAAACAAATTATTTTGGCATCAAATAATGCCTCCACTTCTTCAACGCCTGTATGATAGCATAAAATTATTTATCATACGTTGAATACTTCACCTTGGCTTCATCCAGCTTCTTGCTGAAATATGCGATTGGTCTGTCCTCCTGGCTTAAGACCGCTCCTATGGCAAAGCCACTCGCATCACACTTTACCTGGAAAACTTTCTTAAAATATGACAACACCAACACTGGTTGCTTTGTGATCTTCCGCTTCAACATATTTAAGCTCTTCTCTGCCGCTTTAGTCCAATGAAAAGATTTATGTCTTTTCTTGACTGTGTCCATCATTGCTGCGCTAATTCCACTGAAATTCCTGATGAATTTCCTGTAGAAACTAGCCAGTCCATGAAAAATTCTCACCTCGAAAACATTTCTTGGTGATGGCCAATTCTTAATCACCTCTACTTTACTTGTATCCATCTTTAATTCATTTGCCGATATGACAAACCCCAAGTAAATGAGTTCTCTCTTCATGAATGAAGACTTCCTCACATTGATCAACAAATTCTCTTGCTGTAACTTCTTCATGACTGCAGCTAAATGCTTCAGATGCTCTTCTTTTGACTTGCTAAAAAATTAAGATGTCATCCAAATAAACAATGACAAACTTACCAATAAACTCTTTCAGCACTTCATTCATTAGCCTCATGAATGTACTTGGTGCATTTGTCAAGCCAAATGGCATGACCAACCATTCATACAAACCTTCGTTAGTCTTGAAGGTTGTCTTCCATTCATCGCCTTCCCTAATGTGAATTTGATGGTATCCGCTTTTCAAATCCACCTTTGAAAAAAATTTAGCTCCACTTAAACAGTCCATCAAGTCATCCATCCATGGCAATGGAAACCTGTACCTGATGGTTATCTTGTTAATGGCTCTGGAGTCTGTACACATTCTCCATCTTCCATATTTCTTTGGACTTAGTACCGTTGGAACGACACACAGACTAAGACTTTCCCTGACCAGTCCTTTATCCAATAGTTCCTGTACCTGCCTTTTGACCTCTTTGTTCTCCTGCGGCGTCAACCTATATGCTGCTTTGTTCGGAAAACTTTCTCTTTGTATGAGGTCTATATGATGGCTTATGCTCCTCATCAGCGGCAATGAATGAGGTAATTCTTCCACCACTATATCAATGAACTCTTCCAGTAGTTCCTAAATTTCCTTTGGCAGATCATCCACTCTTGTGCTGGTCAAAACAACTTTCGGTTTCCTGGCCACAAAGAATTGTGGATATTCTTCTTTCTTTACTTCTGCCAGAAGTTCCTTCCCACTCATGAGAAGTATAGTATTCCTCGGTTCTGGCTTTACTTCGTTATCCTTAATTGCGTTCAGCGTATGTGCTCTTCCATTCCTCTCCAAAGTGTACGTATTCATTTTCCCATCATGAATTATGTTTATGTCATATTGCCATGGTCTGCCTAGCAATACATGACATACATCCATAGGAATAACATCGCATAAAATCCTATCATTGTATCTCCCTATCTTGATGTCAACTAAGCACTGTTTAGTGACATTTACCTGATGTCCCTTCTGCAGCCATGAAACTTTGTATGGCCTCGGGTGATCTATTGTTTCCAGCTCCAGTTTCTCCACCATCTCGGTCGAAACGAGATTGTCTGTGCTTCCGTTGTCCACAATGACTTTGCACTTCCTTTCTTTGGTCTTGCATGTGGTTCTAAAAAGTCTGTTTCTTTGAACTGCGTCCTCCACCTCCTTCTCAGGTGTTAAGAGAACCTTACGCATCATCAACGACCTTCCGTCTTCTGCGTCTTCTTCCTCGGCATATTGCCTCTGTGCTTGGGCGATGTGAGCTTCTCCTTTATCTGTCTTCCTATCTGGACAGTCAACTGCCTTATGTCCATTTTTCCCACATGTGTAACATGTGATGATTCCTCCTCTGCCTATTCCTCTACCTCTGGTACGAGGAAAAGTATTCGCGTCAGCGTATCCTCCACCTTGTTTTTTCTGCTGCCTTCGTTGTTCAGTGTGCTGGCCTCACTGTGAACTTCCACCTCTTTCTGTTCTCGTCTGAGGCTTCTTCCAGTCATCTTGGATTTATGAAACCTATCTTGGGAAACTGTCTTGCCTATGGGCTGACTTCTGCCTCACCCTCGCTGACCTTGCTTACGGCTTATCTTTTCCTTAGCTTTTAACGCCATCTGATACGCATCCTCTACCGTTCTGATGCTTGCCATACTCATCTCATCCTAGATATTGTATCTTAATCCATTCATATACCTGGCAACTTTTTCATCATCGCTCTCCTGATGACCTGCTCTGATATTGAGCTTGTAAAATTCTTCGGTGTATTCCTTCACCATCATCAATTTCTGTCTCAGGTTCTACATCCTCCTGAACAATGTGATTTGATAATCCCTTGGGATGAAATTTGCTTTCATCTTTGCAAGCATTCTATCCCAACTTTTAATTTTTTTCTTACCTTTGCAGCATCTATCTGCTTGAAGCTCGTCCCACCATAATGATGCGTGTCCCTTCAATTTGGTGATAGCATGTCTGACCTTTTTATCCTCTTCGCTATCCTCATAATCAAAGTAGGTGTCAAGGGCTCTAATCCAATCCAACAGCTCTTCTGCATCCAAATTTCCTTCATAAGTTGGAATGTCCATCTTTGTCTTTGAACTCATTCGGGCGATAGCTTTCATTAATCGCTCATTTGTTGCATCTTCCGCTAGGATTTCTCCTGCTCCCTGTCTAGCGTCACCTTCATCCTCGAATTCACTGGTATCTCCTGCATCAGTTTTGCACTTTTTATTTATTCCTATATCCACAATCATAAGCGTAATTCTTGCAGTTGTCTTTCTACTTCCAGATTCTTCCCTGGCCTACCTCTCTCTCTGGACGATTCTCTTTCCCCCTCTGGATCGGGTGAATGTCTATCTCTTCTCCTTGGTGACATAGTGAATTTTTCTCTTCTCCTATGTTACAGAAAACAAAGAGATTTTCTCGCTCTGATACCACTTGACGCAAACACACCACCCAGGACACGTCTACTCCACCAGGACCTTCTTTTCCCTTAGGCCCGAAGAGCTGAAACGCTCTCCAAATCCCCTATCGAGACTTTTATCTACCCACAGAACTATCCTTATGACTCCCCTGTGTTATATCGGGAAATCATACCTCGCGGGATTGCGAGTCCTACACTCATGAAAATCGGATATCAAAAAACCCCGAACCCCGTTGGAGTGTCCATATCACACCTTCCTCGTCTCCTGTCGGGACTTTCCCTATCAGGAAATCGGCATATGCGATTTCGCGGTTCACGGGCACCATGAATCTCTGAACCCCGAACCCCGATGCCACCTGTCCTCTCTCCACGGCAAAGACCCGGGGCCCACGCTCCGATAGTGATCGGGAAATCACGTTTCAGGAATTCGCGATTCCTGATGCACTGTGTCACAGACCTTTCCAAATCCCAAACCTCGAATTGCGATGCCACTTGCCATCACCTTAGGGTGAGACTTAATCCTTCGACACCTGTCCTCCACTTAGCACTATCGAGAAATCGCGAATTGCAATTTCAACATACGCAATGCGCTTGACTCCGGAAATCCCAAAATGCCGAACCCCGACTCCTCGGGATCTCTCACCACGTGTCCCTCCGATCAACGGCTCCGACTGCGTCAGGAAATCATCGATCATGATTTCAGTTGGCAAGTGTTTTTCACTCCGGGAAACCCCGATACCTCCAAACGCCAACTTTCTTAGATCTTCTGCCATGTGTCCTTACTGATGGACGACTCTGATCGCCCATCGAAATATCTCAGATCGCGATTCCAACTTGCGTAAGTTCTATGTCATCGAAAATCCTGAATTCCTGATGGACTGAACCCTAACTCTGCTCCTAATGTTGACACGTGTCCTCTTGAGATCAACGGCTGAGATCCTTTCGGGGAATCACGAATCGCGATTTCGTTCTACATGAGTTTCAGGACCACGGAAACTCTGATATTTCGATGAGCCAAATCTCGATGACTCCTCCTCTGCTCGCTGGGGCTTAAACCCTGCGCAACTCTGCATGATCTGATGGCTGGCGGGATTTTGTCAATCTCTTCGATGAATCCTGACCGTCGATTCCTCCCTCTCGAGGATCTCCTGAGAACGGCTAAGTGTTCCTTCACAGCACTTGTTTTCTGACGTCTGCGCTTGCAACTCCTGCTCGAGCCCTCCTTAGCACAACTCCTGTAATTTCTTCAACTATGTCACGAAGGTACTATACCTCATGATCTTTTCCACTCTGATTCCTTCAAGGAAAGCTCGCACGCACTCTTCGTGCTCGACTTTCAACAGCTCCCTGAGTGTTGAGTCTTTCAGACTCTGTGTACCTCCGGCAACAATAGTCTATGTCTTCTTTTGCTTAGCTTAACAACTGAGACCTCTGACTTCACCTGTGCGCTCTTCACATGGCTTCCACAACAACCCTATAACTTCTGGGTGAATGAGAATAAGCATTTAACTTCTGAGCCTTCATCAACGCACTCTATGTGGATGAATTCAACTGCACTCTATGCAGGAATATCGTGACTCAGACAGAGAAACAATTGAAACTAATTCTCTTCTCTCAAACTTCAGTTTAAACTCTGAAATCACATGCACATCATATTCAAAGAAAATGCATAACCAGAAAAAAACATTCATAAGAACATGAACAATACACACAGAGAAACAACACCAGGCATGAGTTTGAATCAAAATTTCATTCTATTAATTCAACATTGTACATGGGTGTTCTTCACAAAGTTCTCTGCTTTATCCTCTCTTCTGAATGCTTTTGAATAATCTGAATCATGAATAATGTACAAAGGAGGGTGTCTATATCCATTTTCCCTCTTGAACTCTAAACTGTCTAATCTAGACTTAAACATCTATCTATCTACATTAAATCTATTAAATGCCTCCTATCTAATTCAGACAAGAGCATATGGCTCAAGGTCTAATACAACATACAAAAGGCATTCTTTCATAAATAGTGCATTTATATATTGGCGCATTCTCTTGTTTGATAATTCAAAAGGTTCCGGCTGGTCTTGTCCAGCTGTTGTTGTCTTCCATGCAGGCTCACTTGTCATGGGTGATGCTCCTGCATCACCCTAGATGCAACCTATGCCAAATATTTCCTTAGGCCTGAACATCAAGCTGATAATATGCCTAAAGGTGTGCCAAGGAATCATCTGATTGAGCATTTCGACAAGATATTGAGGATCATTCAGAGGTACTTTACATGTGAAGGGAGGTTCAATACACTATACCAGTACCATATAAGGTTGTTGCTGCATTTTACTGGAAAAATTGAAATGAACATTCCCTACTATTTGTTAAGGAGCATAGGCAAGATGTCAGGAAGGGTTCAATCCAAGTCTAAGGCTGTGAATACTAGCATCTTTCACTCTGGATTGATTAGAATGATGGTTTCTGAAGAGTTGGGTAAGAAGGATATCTCATGGGAACATTTCGTTATTGGTTCTCAATTTAAGTTTGATATAGCAGATACTCGTCAATCACGGATAGCAAGCCCTTTACCATCCACCAGTGCTTCTAAAGAAGGTACTAGCAAGAAGAGAAAGAGAAGAGTTCCTGTTCAAGATCAAGAGTCCATCAAGGAGGTTGCAAGAACTGAGGAGGAGGCTTGTCATTGTCCACAGAGAGATATTTCACCCCCTCCTCCACCAGAGTTAGAGAAGCCCCTTCTTCTACTAAAAATACAAAAAATAAATGGAAGAAGCTACACTTCTCCTCATATCCTTCAACAACCAGCATCAAGGTTAGAAATCCTTTCACAGGAGCATCACATCCTAAAGAGGTTGTTGAAGAACAGTCCCTACCAAAATTCTCTATCCTACAGAAGAAGAAATATAAGGGCCAAGGCATTGGAAATCCTATGGAGAAGAAAGAAGAAATTCCTATACAAAAGAAGAAATATAAGGGCAAAGGAATTGGAAAGACCCTGGAGAAGAAAGAAAAAATCCTTGTACAGAAGAAGAAAGATAAAGGCAAAGGAATCAAGAAGCCTGATGAGATAGAAAAAGTAATCCCTATGCAACAGGAAGAGGAAACCATGAAAAATCTTGTTGAGACTGTTCACATCACTACTCCACCTGGTAGCCAGACGTTCAAACGACTAATCAGGAAACTTAGGGATGATAGGAAGGATGTGTCTCATTTGAAATCAGATGTCATGTCTGACAAATTTAAGATGAAAGAACTCATGGATAGCTACAACCACACTCTTGACCTAGCAAGGTTTGAAACAATAAAGGCCCAACCTCTCCATAGGCAACTCAAAAACCTTTATAGGAAGAACAAAGACTTTCAATCTCAGAAGAAAAGTCTCAAAGAAGAGTTGCAACATTTCCAAGAGGAATTGGCTCAAAGGAACTTGCAGGTATTGGTTGAAGCTTCTATTGAAAAGGAGAAACCAACAGCCAAGGAGAGCATAGCTCCATTGAAGAATCCTGCCACTGCTAAAGGGAAGAATCATGTTGTGCCAAAGGGAGGTCCTCCTTCTCCAAGAAGGAGTGTGAGGTTAATGAAGTAACTGGTGAAAGGTGAGCTCCATTTTTGAAGAAGGTCTCTTTTTACAAAGATAAACAATTGATGAAACACTACATCTGCCACCTATATAGGCTTCTAGTACTTATTGTTCAGAGTTTTGGTTTTTCACAAATAACTAATCCCTTCAAGAGTAGTAGCGCAGACATTCTGTAGCACTATAGTGCTACGGAATAGTCTATTTTTGATGTTCCACTAGTTTGTTACCTACAACACTGCCAAATCACCTAAGACTAATGGTGCTACTAATACCTAAGGTTGCTACCCATTCTGAACATGTTCAAGTGAAGGTGTTGTGAACTGTGATAGAGCTACCGAAAGTTTGACAGGATACATAGACAGTAGGTACCGAAATGTTGACAGGATATACAGGAGGGTGCTACCAAAATTCTGGAAGACACTGAATTCTACACAGAGACACACCAGGATGGCTCTACCAAAATTCACTACTGAAATTTTGGCAGAGACTGAATTTTTCATAGAAAACACGAAGGCTTGGTGCTACCTTTTCTACTTGCCTATTTTTTAGGTTTCTCTATAGTTTCTCATGAAATTTGGTAAAGGCGCTACAAAGTGCGCTACTCAGAGCGCTACCAAATGATTCTACGAACATATACCAGTAATCAAGGAAAGTCGAGCTAGTATATTTATGAATAGCTGGCGATGGGAAGAATTGCAGAGACAATAGGTATCAACATGATAACATCCACATTCCCTTGAAGGACACTTGGAAAGAAAGGAGTTGCACACCAAAGGGGGATCAAGTTAGTTCAAATATTGGTTGGATCAGTGACCAATATTTTTCCATTTTATAGCTTAAGTTATTAGATGAAATAACTTCTTAGAGATTTTCATGGGAAGAAAGCCAACTCGTACCTCCAACTGTTGCCTCCTTTTATTTATAAATAGATATATGAAATGATTTAGTAAGTTCGAATGGTTGAGCTAGGCTCCCTCATACTGTAATATTTTGATGAAGTTACTGTGAACTGGTCATGTACTTGATTTGAGACATCTTGGTTAATAGAAATCAACTTCTTATTCCAGCTTATTTGCTTCTGATGCTAAAGTGTTCATGCTTTGAATGATTCACATGAATTGTTGTGGTTATATTATGATGTATGTTTGATTATAATATTATTATGATTTTTCTTTAGTGTCCTTAAACTTTGAACTCAAGAAGATCTTGTGTTAAGAGTTTTTCTTCCTTAGGTTGTCTACAGACCTAATGTTTACAACAACCTCTACATTCCTCCCACTAAAGTCTTCCCTCTGTTCACATTTACTCCCATTTACTGATTGAATTTAGCCAAGACCTTGATTGCTCAAGCATGCTAGCCCTAATTTCTGAGTTGGAACATTATCATCTTGAGTCTTATCCATTTGACCCCTCAAAAAAAACTCTTTTAAATTTACATATAACCTGATGGGTACTGGGCTTGCCTTCCATGCAATCTGAAGGTGATTCCTAGTGCTAACACAAAGAAACAAATATGTAATTCCCCTAGTGACTAATGTGATGATTAATAGATTGCTAAGTATCAACTAGACTGGTGTAAACTTTTAAAAGGCGTATTGTTATGTATCTCAGGGCCTAGTGGGTCAGTGAGCACTAAAAGGTTTTATTTAGTTTCACACTAGTCTGATGGACTGGTGGATGGTTAACAGAGTAGAGAAGGTTCCATAATTATTCCCAGTGGGCCTGTGGTTTTGTTGGTCGGTTAACAAAAGTGTTAAATGATGGGTTTTAGGGATTTTAAGGTACAGTTAG
Organism: Picea abies; assembly: GCA_900067695.1. Taxonomy (NCBI): domain Eukaryota; kingdom Viridiplantae; phylum Streptophyta; class Pinopsida; order Pinales; family Pinaceae; genus Picea; species Picea abies. The sequence goes on along the minus strand of CBVK0101678504.1, from coordinate 7,292 downwards.
TTGAACGATTTCTTTTTGGGTTGCGATATGACAAACTTTAATGAATGAATAATTGTGGAAGTTTATAAGTGCTCAGATAAAATGTGGATGTAGTATGGATTGTAATTGTGTAAGTTGAAGGGACAATAATTTATAATAGTTATGTTATCTTGTAGAGATTAATATCATGTATCTACAAAAGATTTGGTTTCGAATAATTGGAGATATTGGGAGATGGAAGAATTGGGCCTCAGAATGTATTGATTCAAGCATAGATCGTGAACCATTAATTGGTAAGTTTCTAAAATCGAATTCATTCACGGGTTTAAATTTAGTCTATTACATATTGCTAGCAAGTTTGTTTTTTTCCCTGCATCAATTGGAATCAGACAAGGTTTACTACATGCTTATGAATGTGGAAAAACAATTGTTGATAAAATTTCCTGAGAGTATAGTTTATGTTATGTGTGAGAAGTAGAGTCACAATTTGCAATTTGATATAGGAGTTTGCATAATTTTTTTGAAAAGGATAGCTCTATATAAGGATGAGATATTTAGCAGATGAGATCTTGAGTTTAAAATCAGGACAAGATGTGTTATTTTGTATGATTTGCTAGTAGTATCAAATATGAAAGGATAAATTTATGGCTATCCCTATAGTTAGTGAAGTTGGCGAAAGAGAAGGTGAAGCTCTTAAGAGGAAGTGATAAGGTGAATACTCCTAAAACTATTACATTTGAGAAGCAATGGATGCTCGGAAGGTTCTAAGTGGAGAGAACAAGAGAATACCAAATTTCTAGGTTCAAAGGGAGAGAAAACTTGGTGAGGTATTGGGTAGTAGGGTAGAAAGGACTTGCTACAATAGAGGCTTATTACAACCCATAGTGAGCACAGTGAATATCAAAGAAAGGAATATGGAAAGTGAAATGAAGGGCTCAGAAGCAGGAAATTTCCACAGAAAGATGAAAGAAGATGCCAATGAGTTAGGCATTGTAACAAATTTATTTGAGTTAAAGGAGAGGATCAATGTAATTATGAATCTGGTACAAAAAAAAAATTGAAGAAAACCAAAGATATCGTTGGAAGCTGAGGAAAAGGGTAAGATGGCCTATTGTGTAATTATTTGAAAGGAAGATGTGGCATAGATTTGATGTCTAGATGAAGATAGAGGAGAAATTTAGAAAATATGAGTATGGGAAGCATTCCTTTAGAGAAAGATAAATAGATCAAATTTGTGAACTAGAGCAAGGAGAAATTCTTGGTGATGACGATAAAGATGAGAGACCTGAAAAGAGTCTTATGGAGTGCATGGAAAGTGTAGTACAACACAGAGAAGATATGTAAATGTTAGAGGTATCAAGAGAGACAGAAGAGTCTCAAGATTTTCAAACTAATTATTTGTTTGAGCATGTGTTTTTAGGTTATAAGGATGGAAAGGTACAATAAGTTTTCATAAGGGAAAATAGGTTGCATTGTCTCATGAGGAAAATAAAGAAGAAATCTATACACAACTAGAGAGCATAGAGAAAGAAATTGTCTTGAAAGAAAAAAAGGTTTTTATGTGAAGAACCTCCACTTTTCGTTGAACACAATGCGAGTACCAATTACTTTCAGCAGATTGTATAAGAGCACAAATTAAATGTAAATAGAGATGGAATAGAAGGAAATCAGAAAGGAAACCGTATAATAGGTCCAATGAAGATGATAAAAAAAATTCAAAATGAAAGTAAAGAGATTTCATATGGAAGAAGTACCTTATTGATGGAAGGATCCCCAACAAATAATTTTTTACGTTTTGAAGTAATAGAAAATCTAGATTTCAAGAAATGGTATGATCCTTATAAAGATGGAAACCTGAAGAACTTAATAAATCAGTCTTCTACAAGCGAGTGACAAAGTGAGAGAATGAAAGAGGATCAATATAGAACATTGATGGAGATGATGAAGATGTAAGTTCTGAACCCATGAAGTAAAGAAATGCATATAGATTCTAAGAAAAATGAAAATCAATCAATGAGTCACACATATAGTAAATAGAGATTTATGTTGGAAACCCTTAACTAGGAGAAAACCAACCTTCCTTGGTGTTTCACCTCTCAACTCTTCATTTTATTAATTTCACCATTCACAATACAATATATACACAATATTTTAGGTATTCTACAACTACCAAAACCCTAATCCCTTAATCGAGGATTAATTTAGAAAACTGCTAAAAATAGAAAAAAAATGCTAAAATAGAAGAAATTGACGCAATCGCCAAATATTACACACCCCCCCACACACATGCAAAGAATATAAAATCTACCCAATATAAGATTCCACTCAAGGATAGTATAGGTGGAAGAATCAAGGAAGATTCCATGAGTAGATTACAAGCTAGACAAGGAAGGAAATTTAAAGGGGAAGGAAAAGAAAAGGTGGAGTTTTTAGAACCAAGATATCATATAACCAATTCCGAAAAAGATGAATGTATGATGAAAGTCATGTGTTGGCTTGAAGTAACTATTAAAATTTATAAGGAAAAAGAATACCAGTTCAAGAATGAAGCAAATGAAGTTTTAAAATGGAATATGTGGTACAAATTATTCTTTTCAGTATATTTTGACAATGATGATTATGTAGGTATGAATCTCGAAGACCAATAATACCATATCAAAGATGATATATAAGTGAGAATAAATTATTTGAAGGGCAATGTTGATCAAAAAAATTGTTTTATGGTCTTAATGTCAACTTCACGAGGATATGAATCCTCTTGCATTTTTAGAGAGGTGGTGCTCCTCTTGTTCTTATTATCCTAAGAAAGTAAAATGAAACAAAATTAATTCTAAAATAGATTAGGCATTGTATTTACATTCACATTCTAGAAAAACAACACTTGAGATTTAGACTAGGTGTTTCAAAAGAAACTCATGTGTACAATATTTACAAAATGATTAGATAAGATGCATACAAAAAATAAAGGATTGGTATATCCATCACATCATTCATCAAAACATTTAACAATATCACAAATAGAGAGAAAAAGGAATGGACCGCAAATAAAACAAATCTATAAATTATCATTCCATAAAGAACCAAAAATATTACGATAGATAAAAAAAATTGGTAACTCAAGCTTCTGATCAAAGCCTTTCAGAATACAGTAATTTAATATCCCAAGTATCTCTCTTGGAGTCTAAAAATAATAATGAGTCTTTAAATACAAAGGAAAATGTCTTTAAAGAAAGTAAAATGCATTTTCCCTTCAAAGAGGATTGGGATTGGGCTCTGATGGACCATAAAGAGAAAATGCTTCGAAATAAAAGAAGGACAACCAAGAATCATCTTAAATCCCACAGAATACTGAGAAGAGAAAGGCAAGATGAAAAATGATTGTAGCAAAAATAGACAAAAGAAAACTGAAAGGGTAGAGTTTATGTTCGACTCACTGTGATGGGGAGAAATCATCCTTCAATTTCTTGCAGTTGGCTCCTTTATAGGTACATGTTGTGGTTGAGGTGGCATAATCGCTCTAACTGTTTCTTGATGTAGTTAGAGTTTTCCTTTCTAGAACTTTCACCAATTCCTTTTTGGAGAAAACACATTTAATTAATGTTTCATTGGATTTTCATTAATGACTTATGTCATAGAAATTTTTTCCTCCAAGTAGGGCTCACTTATTCCTTTAATAAAAAAAAAATTCAAATTTTCAATTTGAGTGCCTTTAATAGAAATAGAATTTGTTTTAATTTTATGAGTAATATATTTACCCTTTAAGCCAAATTAAATATTCCATATGCAATCTTCATCTTCTAATCTTTCCAACGAGTCCTCCTGGGTGCAATTTTGATTCCTAGATCTGAAGATATGAGCTCATGAAGTTGAGTTGTCAAATAGATTTATCAACAAGGAATATAAATGTTGTTGACTGTTCTTTCAATTTTTGAGAGAAATATGTCCAATTCCATCTCTTGAAACATGTTCCAACATATTCCTTGTCTATATATCTTTCCAACAAGGTATAGTTTGCATGATTCCATCTCCCAGATCTCAATTTGTGACTTCCAAAAATTCGTTGCTCATTAGTCATTGATTGATACTCACAGGGAAATCTGGGCCCTTGGTTAAATTTCGTTTTTCCCTTTGAAAATTTCGACTTGTCTTAAAACAGTTATCCAACATGCATGGGATTTTATAAATTTTTAGTATATATAATAATAAGTGTATTACACACTTAGTAAGAATAAGAGGAGAGAAGACTATGGAGATTTGACCTTCCCTTAAGAAATTATTTAATTAATTAATATTTTAATGCCCAATCATCGTTCCACCATGCCCACTCATCATGATTCAACAGTCCAAATGTTTCCATGTGTCTTCACGTGATACGTCAATAATATTCCACATGTCATATCCACATTTTTTCCCATGCGTCACAAGTTTTATGGTGCCATATGTCTACCATGTGTCATCCTTCCATAGGCTTCCATGTGTCATGTTCTCATTGGATACCATGTGTCAATATATAAGTGGTTTCCACATGGATTAATTCGATTGTTTAATGAATAATCAAGGAAAATTAATGTAAAGTGGTTAAGTGTGTAAGGAAGTGAACGAGAGAGTGGAAAGAGGGAGGGTGGCGAGGAAGGAAAAATAAGGGAGTGTGGATGCGGAGATGCAGAGTGAAGGATGAGAATTGAGGGGGGAGTGTAGTGAGGGAGGAGGTCCACATGTCTGAAATAATGCTGAGAGTTTAAGTGTGAATGAATGGGGATTAAGGTAATGGAGAGGGGTTAAGGGAGTGCAGTGTGGAGTGAGGGAAAATAGGAGAGAGTAAGGAGTAAGGGGAGTAGGTTCGTAGGTCCAAAAAAAATGAAAAGTGGTTAAGTATGGGTGAGTGGGGAGAGGTATGAATAGATAGGGAATGGAGTAAGGAGATGTGGGGTTTAGGAGAATGTGGAGGTAGCCTCGCAAGTGAAAAATAGACTAAGTGTGGGAAGTAGGAAAATGGTGATAGAGAACCAATAAAATGGAGTGTCATTTCAAGAAAATTGTCATGGTTCCAATAATATAATCATGGTTTTGAGAATATCTTAGTTATGTTGCAGAAGAAAAAATTACATTTTTTGGGCGGTTAGACAAAAACCTAGATATCTTGAGGATACAAACTTGGATTTTTAATATGAAAAATGTGTAACGAAGATGAGACTAATGGATACACAATGAATTGATCATTTTTCAAAATTTCCTTCTCCTAATATTGATATTTTTTTTTTATTCAAACAACGAGAAATCTAGGTGGTCAAATTTTCTAATCAATATCTAGCTCCAACTGTGGGACAGTGACCCCCTATGGGTTGCTGAGAATCTAGAATATTGGTTTAAAGGCTTGTTTCTCCATTGGAATATGGATTCATATTCAAAATAAATTCTTGTAGTTCCTCAACCATTAAGTCATCTTCAAACATTTCCTCCATTTAGAAAATGCTTTATTGTGCAAAATTTTGACTGTAGAAACAAACTATGTACAAACCAAATCTACCTACCCTATTCTACTTCAAGGAAATGGACACTTTTAGGTGTAGGTATATTTCCAATGAATCCGTTCAAACATCCAATTTATTTGTGGAATGAACTTCATGATTAGGGAACATATCGCAAATGATACCAAAGAATTAAGGGCATGTTCAAAGTGTGTTGGAGAAAAACTGAACTAGATGTGCTGAGAATCCAATGGCATTGCTTGGCCAACAATTCTTTGAATCCATGTTTCAATAAAATAAATTCTTGGTTTCTCAAGAATACTATTGTCTTGGGTTGAATGAGGAGTTTCCAATTTGGAAACACTTTCACAATTTTCCTTATCATTGACCACATCCAACATTCTTGACTTATCAACCATGTCTTCAAATAATTCTTCTTTTATGCAATGACAATCTTGTCCATCATTATTCTCAAGATTAATTTCTTCCACCAATTCTTCCTGCTGCCAATTTTCTTGTGGCTTTTCATCATCTGTTGCAACATTTTCCCCATGAGCATTTTGGCTGAAATATTCTTGTGCATTCGGTGGGGTATTTTCAATTTCATTCTCAAACTTGTTGCTTGAAATATCTTCATATGGAGTATATGAGAGGCTAAATTCTTGCTCTTGAAAATTGGAACTATTATTTTCATTTTCAACTATATGAATTGATTTAGAAAGTTATTTCAATCTTTTGTTAGACTCTTATTCCAAATAATTCACTTCATTTTCGTGTGTCCATATGAGAGAGGGTGGGTGGGCATAAATATTGAAAGCATCAAAAAAAACATATGAATGCACTCTTGGGATGAAGCTTTTGCAAATGAATTTTCCAACACATCCCAATTGGTAATGGTGTTAGGAAGAAATGAATCATACCATTCAAGAGCATCCCCATGCAAAGTTTGTGAAAATAATCTACATGTAACATTGTCTTCAGTGAGATTGAAAACATCACATGTACTTTTGAAATTGAAAAAGTATTTCTCTACATTGTCTGAAGTGCTCCCAAAGAATGTAGAAAAAATTTCAATATAAATATCATGCATCTGAAAATATACTTCTGGTAGATTTATTCGGGTTTGATGAAATCACCTCCTTTGGATAATTATTTATTTTGTTGATTCTTGTAAATCCATTGAAGGGATTGGTGAAGAAGGGAGAGTGGTGTCACAATATGAATGAAGTCATTTGGTGGAGTCACCATGAAGATTTTCTTGAGTTTCTTGAATCTTTCCAATAGAATTTCCAGAGCATTTAAGAGTTTTTTCAATGGAATCGCCACGCGATTCATCATCCCAAATAATTTTTGTTTCTTGGCTCTTTTTGAGGTCATTGAAACATCTTTGAATAATCTTCTTATAAACCATGTGCATCTAGAACAAGAAAAAATATTTTTTAATTTTATTTTCAAAGATTTGAAACATGGAGATTGGGGTTCTTCAATCAGATCTGAAACAAAGCCTCATATATCTTGAAAATAAATTGTTCCGCCATGGAGTTTCCAAAATATTGATCTAAAAGATTGTTTTACGGTCTTAAGGTCAACCTCACAAGAATATGAATCGTCCTGGTTTTTTAGAGAGGTGGTACTCCTCTTGCTCTTATGATTATAAGAAAGTAAAATGAAACAAAATAAAACCTGAGACAGACTAGGCTTTGTATTTACATTCACATTCTAGAAAAACAACACCTGAGATTTAGGACCAGGTGTTTCAAAATAAAATCATGTGTACGATATTTAAAACACAATTAGATAAGATGCATACATAAATTAAAGGACTGATGTTAAGAACCAAATATC
>CBVK0101678503.1:0-10154 GCA_900067695.1 Picea abies | reverse complement strand
CTCTTCCGATCTCACTTCCAAAGGTTCAAGTCCACATCATGTGAATAAAGGAGTTGAGGTTGAACACAATGAGACTTTGTTTGATTACCGATCATTGAGGTATACCTTTAAAAAACACAAGACAACCTACCGATAATCAAAGTAGGAATCAAGGCACCAAGTACATTCTTACAAGTGTCAATAAAGGATTCAGGGTTGAACACTTGAATAATCCATCAATCAAGATGCATTGATGTATTCCCAACTATCGATGGAGAGAGAACTTGCCACTAATGAATGCAATCCTCTAGGTACTCATAGGAATCTAGGTCTTGTTTCCAGAATATATGAGTTGAATTCGATGGAAGGAGACCCACTAGAAGGAGATCATGAAGGACTCTCTCATCATTTAGTACAAGGTACAAATAAGGATGTTGATGATTTGGAATAAATCAGATGAAGAACATGTTCACAAACCCACGACCCTGTGTCTTTCATGTGTGCCAAGTGCAAGAGGTACACGAAAAATACCCTTTAAATAGCATCCAATGAGGAAAACTACTGAAAAAGGCGAGGAGACCACCAATAAGGATAATGGAATCCAAGAAACTACATGAATCCCAATGCATGAATAAATGTTTTCCAATTGAACACAAGGGAAACCATCCAGTCAGCGACTAATGATGAAATGTCGACTGTTGGGTTCCAAGTTACCTACCAATGAGGAAAGTAGGACCAGGGTGCGTAATAGGACTACAACTTCGTGTGACTCCGAGACAAACTAAGGGTATGGCCAACATGCAAACTCAATAGTTCTAAGGATTGAATGATATAGGTTGATAGACATCCTTTGAACAACAGCATGAGATATATGGAAGACTCTAGCAACATAGACTCAATCATGAAACCATAGGATGTCGAAGGCATCAATCAAAATCTCCATAGGGACTGGAAGAGTAACCAGACGGGGGAGTAAACTCTCTATAATGATCTCAACTTCCTAAAGCCATGCTAAACCCAAAATTATGATGACATGTGGACTCAACAAATTTTTGTTTTGTTAAAAGGTCACTCGATTGCTGCCAATATAAGATAATACTCCTTTCCTGGCCATCTTTTTATGTTTTTTCATGCTCAAATTAAAGCTATGATATAAAGGAAGAAACAAGTGTCACAAGTAAGCAAAACTAGTTCCAGTAGTGGAACATACCTATGCTCAATGCAAGGAGGTGCATGTGGGATATGGACACTCGGGGAAATGTTCCCTCCTAGGTATAGGGTGTCAAGTTGAAAAGGATATAAACGAGACTTTGGTTGGTTCAGGATGCAAAACTACTAAGAAAAACAGTTGATAACAAAAATCAAGAATCGGTTATAGCCTCAATATTGGAAGCAAGGGCATGAGATGGAATCACAACTTAACACCAAAAAATGTCCTTTTTCATAATATTAGTCTACTTGGTGTGAAAAAGGGATAAAATTGTACCAAATAGACATTCTTTCAAATCCAATTTATGAGTGTCAACGAGACAAGTTCAGTCGAAAATATTTTCTCTTTTTGAAAATGAGTCAGAAAAGAGCTTAAATCAAACTTGAATGGGAGTCCTCTAGGTATAGGTTAGCATGTTTATCAGTACGAAAAGAGGCTCATCATAAATTCATGTGTTAGATATAAGGGACTCAACATGGGAACCAAATGGAGCAGAGGATCTAACTAGGGTGCCCATGTTTGGTAAGTTTCTACCATTTGATAAGGACACGTCTTCTGTGTCACTGAAAAATGGAGGGTTCTGTGTCACTGAAAAATGGGTTTGTACCTAAGGCATATGAGTGAAAATTATAAAACAATGCAAGTGTGCATGATGGAATGGATACCTATGCTATATGCTGGGTAGAGAAAATATATGTTTGTAGTTACGAATGGTCAACATAACACTAAAAAGTGGAAGAATCCCTGGTGAAAACTACAAAAACCAACTCAATCCATTGTTGTATTAGTCCATTAGGAAAAATACGATATGAAACTATGAAGAGAGGGTAAACATTTCTATAAATAGTAATAAAGACCAAATTTTACTATGTCATTTGATTTGTTTACCCAAATAGTGAATTTTGTACCAAATTACCTCTGATTTTCAAAAGGTGATTGCTGGAGAATCGAGTGAAAGAATCAAAGACCGCCTCGACCAGGTAATTCCTCTTTCCCTCCTCTTCCTTTCTCATGGATTACATTTTGTATTTAGGTTTCAAATGTTAGGGTATTTAATGTGAAAATTAGAGATTTAGGTGTACACGTGCTACCATTCATCAGGTCACGTATACATGAGGTTACATGTGACTATGTAAAATATAATCTGTGTATACTTAGCCCTATATGTGACTATGAATGTTGCAACATGTGTACATGTACGTAAGAAACGTTTTTGATGGTTTCTAACTCTAGAAGTGATGTTTCTCTGGCACGATGGTGCTAGAATGGAGGTAAATGAAACATGAGGAGGTATATGTTGTTGTGGAATGAGATGTGGGGGCCCAAATGGACTTGAAAAGATGCGGGTTGTACAATTTTTTGGCACTCAAAGGGATGATGGCCTAAGTGAGGTTGCTATAGTTTATCGTGGAATACTAGGATCCAGATAGTGAGAGTTTTATCCTTGATGGGAAACCATTAGGGATTGAAGTTGAGGATATATATTTCTTGATAGGGTTGTCACATCAAAGTGAGGTAGTGAAAATCAAAGACCGAGGAGTTGGGAGAGGTATGAACATAGACGCTCAATGTATAGCAAGGACTGAGAAGGTTAGGATTCAACTCCCCATCCAAGTGATAAACAATATAAGGCTCAAGATTATTCTCCTCGTTTTGACCCAGATCACAGGATCATCTTCATTGCACCAAGCATATATTTCTCTTATGCTCTACTCCATAGAGTGTTTGATACCTACGGTGTATGATTTTTTCACCTCTCTACTCGCTAATATGAAGAGCCAATTGATAGAATGAAAATGGGGTGACAAGAGGAACTTCAGGTTTATCTCCATATTGTGTAGATTTTTCTTCAAGTGGGTTCCAGGTTTGGGACCTAGAGTTGAGATCATTCCTCAAGGACATCATGATCCATCCATGGAACGATGGACTGAGGTGATGAGACGACATGGGGGAGTTAGGGTTCCCACACCCTACAACGATGATTTATTTTATTGGTCGAGATGACAGGTCATTGCTTTGGATGACTACCCCTATGCAGGGATCAACTTCAAATGGGATCCTGACATGCCATTTCCACTAGGGACCACCTATGGGGACATAGGTATGCCAAAGTTTTGAAATATTTCATTTTTTTGTATTTTTGTATAGTAAGGCAAAACTATTTTTGGATGACATTTATGTACTAACTAGACACATGTGTGATGCAGGCATAGTTCCACAATAGTTGGATAGGCTTCCATGACATCGTCGAAGGCACCAGAGAGATGAGTCAGTGGGAGGAGAAGAAGAGAGAGTCCTTCAAAATGTGTAGGGAAACTTGTCTTGTTTGATACATAGGATTTCGATGGTTCAAGTAGAGGATCCGTCAGAGGCCATGCGACTATTGGTGCTTGGTGTGCCCAAAGCTTGGGTGTGACTCTTTCGATGTCTCTCGAATTTTGTAGTTTGTTATCATGACACGGATCTTGCGCCACAAGCATAGATTTTGTGGATTTTGTATTATCGGTTGTATATGTGTATTGAGGGTTTTGGCCCCAATATGTACTATAAACATCATATTTTTTTAAATATATATAAAACATGATTCTTTAGCTTTACTTATATTACAATGTGTACATTGATGAGAATGTTTTCTTTGCTTTATTTATGTGAAGAATGCCAATCTAAAATGAAACTAGCATAAGCATCAGATACATAATTAGAACTTCTAGGTATGTGATGATAAGTAATAAAATCAAACTATTTCTCAGGCGTACTCGTAGGAATTGTCGGAGTAAAGTAGGATCATGCACACAGTAACTGTCATTCAAATAACATACTACTAACTAGGAATCTAGGTGAACCTACAAAGAGAGAATACCATGTAAAATGGCATCGCACAAAAATTCTATAATGACAGTATATTCAGACAAATTATTCATGGATGGCCCTAGGCATACACCACCTGAATATTCCAGTAGACCCTCAGGTGAGTAAACCACCCAAGCGGTGGAAACCAAGTTCCGTGTATGACAAATCGGTCTATTTTTTAATCCTAAGTAGACTGATGAATCCATTGACATCCGCCAACCAAGGGGAAACTCAATAAGAAAGAAGAAGACAAAAAATAAAGGGAAAATATATAAACACTAAATTGCATTAGTATATAAAGAGTTACGCCCAATATTTGGGCTCAAGCATAATATATTTTCAAGTATATCCCATTCCTAGGCTCGAACAACATGTTCCCTTCATAACATTGTAACTCATAGGCTCCTTTTTCTAAGACACGTCACATGATATAGGGATCGTGCCACATGGGTTTGAACTTTCCTACCCCCAACAATTCTTTGGCTTGATCATATAAAAGGACCATGTCACCCTCAGTGTACAACTAAGGATAGATAGACTTATCGTATTCAACCTTGACACATCTTTTATTTGCCTTGATATTCATAGAGGTGTCTCGACGTTGCTTGTCAAGGCTCTCTATGTGTACGAGGTGTCACTCAAGATCAGAAGTGTTAGAGAGGAGCACGACTGCCAATCTAAGAGAAGGGATTTCACATTCAATAGGTAAGATTGACTCCACACCATGTACTAACTAGAAAGGATAAAATTTGGTGGCAGTATTGACCGAGGTTCAGTATGCCCAAAGTGAGGGATATAACATAATATGCCAATCATATTTTTTATGGTTGACAATTTGCTGCAAAATGGTCTTGAGAGACTTGTTGCCGACCTCTGCTTTTCAATTTTCTTGGGGGTAGTAAGGGGAAGAATTACCATTCTTAAACCCCATCTTGGATGCTATGTTTTCCATAATTTCATTCTGAAAGTGACGTCCATGATCAGTGGCAATCTCACTTGGGATACCAAACCTAGCGATAATTTGATTGAATACGAAGAAGGTGATAGTATTACCATCAGATTTATCTATAGGCATGGCTTCAAACCACTTAGTAAAGTAGTCTATGGCCACCATATTGTGTTGATTTCCCCCATTTGAAGCTGGGTTTCAATCCACCAAGTCCATCCCCCACTTGGTGAAGGGATTGACGGTAATGACTGGATGGAAAGGGGCTATATGAGAGCTCATTTTTCAAGTGAACACTTGGCAGGGGTGAAAAATTCTAACCACTTCAATGCAATCTTTAAAGATAGACAACCAAAAATAACTGGCTCACAAAATTTTCTAGGTTGTCGCAAGACCTAATAGATGACCACCACAAGCCCCACTGTGGCAATCATTTAGAAATGAATCATATTCTTTGTGAGTTAAGAAATGATGTAAGATATCATCTATTCCTCAACGATACAAAGTGTCATCAATGATAATGTAATTCTTAGCTTAGTATCATACATGCAGTCCGTCATCTCGTGAGAGATGTTGAGGGAAATTCAATGTTTGAATACAGAGAAAAATGTCTCTGTACTAGGGGTCAGATGATGAGACAAGGAAAACATGTTCATCCACAAAATAATCAACATGAATAACATCCTCTTCCAATCATAGGAAGTCATATATTAACTCTGCAAAGACTAGTGATTTCTTGAATTTTGCAGAAGAGAAATCGAGATCATATTATTGTAAAATGACAATTCATTTATTGCATTTTCCCCTATGATATGCCTGGTAAGGACGTATTGAAATGGAATTACATTGACAACCACAATAGTCTTGCAAAGAAATATATAATGGCTTAATTGTTGGACTTTGTGGACGACAACCGAAGCTATCTTTTCAATGTGAGAATATTTTAGCTTAGGACCGACTAAGTTTCGAATAAGATAGTAGATGACGTGCTCACAGAGCTCATCATCCTCCTGATCCAAAACCATACCAATTGTCTCTTTCAATGTGGTGACATAAATCATGTAATCACTATTGTATTCAGGAGACTTCAACAGAGGCATCGATACCAAGGACTTCTTCAGTGCATCGAAGGATTCCTAGGCCCGCTTATCCTAGATAAAAGGGGTGTCCTTAAAAAGACACATGAAACCCTTAGTAATATTGGCATATTTTACTATAAAATGACATAAAAATTTATATTTCCCCTATAAACCTTGAAGTTTTCAAATAGTGTGTGGTGAAGGAAATCAACGTATTAAAAATCAACGTTTTCAAAACCCAGTCTCAGAGATTAAAAATCCTAGAAGACGTCGAGACCTAATGCAAAAGATCCATTTATGAGGGTTCAATCGGATTCTATAATGATGGAATCTTTCAAAAAATAGTTTAAGGTTCTTAGGGTGATCCACTCTCTTACGAGAGTGAGTAGCAAGATCATCAAGATAAGATTTGACTATATGCCTAATATCATGGAATGTGAAGGCAATAGCACATTATAAGGTTTCTCTGACATTTTTAAGGCTGAAAGGAATCTTCTAGTATGAAAAGTACCCTAAGGATAAATAAATGTCATCTTATGTCGATCCTCAAGTTTAATTTGAATTTGGTCATAACCTGAAAATCCATCCATGAAAGAAAAAAATTTGCTTCCCTCACATTCGTCAAGAATATGATCGATGAATGCTATCAGGAAGTTGTCTCTAGGATAGGATTTGTTCAGGTAATGAAAATTGATCCATAGACATATGGTTCCTTATTATTCATAGGAAATGGATTATATAACCATTTAGTCAAGGGAACTGGGTAGATAAATCCAACATTAAGCAGTTTCTCTACCTCTTCCTTAATAGGAGGGACTTTCCAGGGATTGGCAACTCGAAGACATTGTTGAACAGGATTAGCATCTGGGTAAGTTTTAATATCAAGCTCAAAAATTCGAGGGAATATTCCTAGCATCTCTCCATATGACCAAGAAAATACATCTCATAATTCCTTGAAGAGCTCAATGTAGATCAGGATTTCATCTTGTGAAGAATCTGCACCGATGTGTACATTTTCAATATTTCCATGGGTACAAGAGACACTGATCACGATGGTAGGAGATATACACGCCATATTTCATTCGACATAAATGCCATGCATATCAAGTGGAACTACAACATGACTGACTATCTCGCTCAAAGTAGATCGCCACTCATCTTGTTCAATTCTACCAAGAGCTAGGAGAAAATAACACCGATGGTGAATATCATCCTAAGGTTTTTCATAACCATTCATGTCCTCTATGATAAATTCATTTGAGGGAAAAGTCTCATCAAGGAAGTCATGTGAAAAATACAATGAAGTGGCCCACATGGGCTTAAGAACAAGATCCTCCTCGTCTTTCTACGAGGTAATAGGATCATGATCGATAAAAGAGTCAAGAACAATTTGTTATGATATCTCCATTGTCGATAGTGGCATGGTCATTCTAGCATGCAACTGAACTTCACAAGATGCAGTCGAGGAATGTAGGGTCTAAGGATCATTAAAGTATGAAGTGTGGAAAGGAACAAACCTCTCTGACAAAATGGTCCTACTGGACATGATGTAAACATGGTGAATTGATGTCATGAAGTTGAAGGTACCCATAAGGGATGACTATATTTCGACACCGATATTCTCAGTTTTCGGCTGAGAATTTCTACCACAGAGATTGACGGTCCAACATATACACTTGGGATAGCATACGTAAAGGATAATTAGTCAACTGTCATGAGATTCCCATCATGAGGGAAACAAAGGGTGAAGAAGATGAAATATATTATGAAATTTATAGCATAGGTACAATTGTGTCACAGTAACAAGTTATAATTGAGGGGCAGTCAACCACCTCGTCATCCACCTCTACCATCTTCCCACCTAATTGGACTGGAAAGGTAGGAAGAATATAGTGAGGGAATAAATAACATCCGTCAAAAGAAGTCAACATGGTCATATATTGAAAGAGAGTTGGAGAGCCGAGCGATTTCCAACAGATTAGGGACATCACACATGTTGTAGTGCCTTCATCACAATTGCACGCTTGATGGTATACTTCGAGTAACCAACATGGATTTGGAATTACACATGGTAAGGAAAGCAAGGCTTCACACATGTGATGTCAAAATTGATAACTTTCAAGCCACTAGGTTCTAGATCTCCTAACGTAGATAGAAAGGAATTCCTGTATGAAGGACACGTCTTGAGTATCTCCAGGGCCAACATCACACAAGGGGTTTGACCTAGGTCCTCAAAAATAGAGTAATTATGGGTAGCTCTAACATTTGGATTGTTGGTAGAGCACTTACATATTACTTTTGGAATACGAGGTGGTGGCTCTAGTAATTCGATCTTGAAGGGTGTCTCTAGAGGATGAGGATATTCTAGACCAGGTATAATTTGTGGAGAATTGTAATCGCGAGATCGAGTGGATGCATTAACCTGAGAATTGACCATATTGATGCACAAACAATAACCTCCTTATGCTGATGGGTTTTGAATACCACTGGACACATTTACGACATTTGAGGAGCTTAAGGCCATGTGTTGGTTATGTGGAAAAGGATTCATCATCATGATGGGTGGTAGAGATAAGATCCTCACATCTTCTGCAAGTTTGGGGCATAGATGAGTAAGATGATCGTATGTAAAAATCTTATAGGAAACTTTCACCTTACACCTTTGTTTCTTTCCCTCACAAACATTATTATTTGTCCTCTCATTATTACCATTTTCCTTGGGTTCATTATTATTCTTCCCACCCTTACGATTATTATTACATCCTTTCTTCTCATTCCCACCTGGTTTTTGGTTACCATTTCAACCAGTTGAAGATTGCAGAGAATGTACATCTGTCGACTGAGCGAGATTGGAAGACACAGACAAATCTAGCCCTCCTCCAGACTGGTTTAGAGACAACTCTTTCAAATGTCTCGTCACTGATTCTGTATATTTCACATTAGTGGAGCCTACAATTCCATGGGCATGAGGTTCGAGATTGTTTATAGGGTCATAGTTCGACCTTGGTGCATTTGGAAGATTCTTGTATAACATCCCATACTAAGTGTAGATAATATATAACTGTTGGGATTTGAATATTGCTTCTTCCTTAGATGTAACCCTGAATGTAGCAACATCCTTCAAAATAGGAGGCTATAAGGACATAAGGAACCATTCTAATAGGAAGTATGAGGGTATGGAGGTCTTGATCAACCTCTTTTGTCTATGCCACTCCTAGATGTGATCTGAGATATGAGTGGCTTTTTCATGGCATAAGGTTGACATAAGTTCTGGGCTAGCATCATAACAAACTAAAAATTGGAAGTGGTTAAGGAAGACTAGAACCATCTGACTAAAGGTATCGTATACCCCCCTGGATAGCTCGATATACCATTTTGTAGCAACCCCTATGAGGGTGGGTTGAAATTATATTAATTGAATGAAATTGTCATTATGGGAATTTGAAGAGAACGATAGGTGAAAGGTTGTAACGTGATCAACAAGATCCTCTCCATTATTACCTTCAAATTTCATAATATCCAAAGGAAGCTTAGTGGGAATGGGGGGGCGGGGGTGGAATGTAGAATCATTAAACACAGGGACATTCATTAACTTCGACAAGTCTGGAAAGTTGAGCATGGCCAGAAAATGGAGAGAGTTTTGCAACATCTATCCGCAAGCTCCCTGGAAAGATTGTGTTTGGGGAATCACAGCCCATCCAAGGTTCTTGTAAGAACCATGGACATGTATGGGATTATAAGACCCTCCTCTAGTATGATTCATAAGAGTTTTGTTGGGAACCATTACAGTAGGAATGCTCTGATGAGGGTTATAAAAACTTCCCCCAGCTAGAGTGGATCTAGGTTGGGGGTTGCCCAAGGTGTGAAACTGACCTCCTCCACATGTGGATCCAGAGGATAAAGGTGGATTCATCATACCAAACATGTTGCTTGGAATATGATCCGGATTATTTTTGGCACGAAATGAGAGCAGAGATATAATAAAGAAATGCACAGAGATATCGCGTATATCCAGTAATATAACAGAAATATATCAAAGATGCAACCATAAACACAGAGATACAGTAATACACGATTTCTATTAATGAAA
>CBVK0101678502.1:0-24579 GCA_900067695.1 Picea abies | reverse complement strand
GGGTCGTAACTTTTGCATACGATCTCCGTTTTAGGCGTGTGATAGCTCGTTGGAAAGGTATCATAGAGGAGATTCATTTTGGGGGCTCAATTATGCCTTCGAATATCATTGAGAACCTCTATCTCGAAAAAACTTCATTTAGGCCCTCAAAATGGTCCCGGAAGTGAAAACCTGCTAAAAATAGTAAATTGCCAAAATGGCTAGAAAATTGTTTTGAGCCATTTGGAAAAGGTGGGTGGCCCCTGATATCCACCTGGATCAGAATAGTTACTGAAGAGGTGAGGGTAAAGGAAAAAAATTAAGAAGAATCTTCTTCGTCAGGTTGGTTACTGCACCCAAAAGCAATAGGAATAGATTTAAGGTTAAAAGAAGGAATGCCTCCCACTATAGGGGATATTTGAGGGAACTGAGAGCCACCAAATGAGAATGGAGTATAAGGATGAGTCGTTCCCCCGAGTCTAATGCTAGCATTAGTTCCAATGACTGGGATGGATTTTGAAAACTTTGGATAAAAATTCAACATACCATAGGAAAAAGGACTAGAGGCCATCAGGACGGACTAAGCAATATAGGCCAGCGAGTGGCAAAGAGGCCCAAATGGATTCATGGAAATAGGTTGAATATTCACTATAGGACGGGAAACACTGATGATAGGTTCCTCTAACACTACAACCATTGTGGTTTCAAGAGTCGAAGGGGTGCCATTAAGTATAGTAGGTATGGGAGTTGAAGGGCTCCCAGTATCTTGATGACTCCATTTAGTATGCATCCTTATAGAATCACAAGTCTGATAAGTGGAGGTGTGTGTACCATGCTTAAAAAATCTATGCCTTTTAGAAGGAAAAGAATCAAAATATGATGGTAACTGTAACAAGTGGTGAGACTAGTGGAAAATATTTTATTGAACTAATTGGTAACTATAGACACAAACAAATCTCCCTATTTTCAGCCAAAACTAGAACAAAATAGAACAAAATATTAGACTTTTCCTAGGATTTAATTATTGAGTTTACTAAATATCAAGAGATGGAAAACATACATGTTAAATATCATTTCCTCTTTTCATTTTCATCCTCGCTCCATTAAAATGCTCATGTGATATTGAACATGCAAAGAAACACAAGCCAATAAAGTGAAATCAACAAATTATACTCAACAAACACCTATGTATGTGATCAAGGAATCATACAATAAAACAATACTAATTTTATGGGAAAGAAACATATTGTTGTATCATATTAAATAGAAAGTGGAGAATAAAACCAAATCCTTGATGTCGCAAGGTCCCCTTTCAATGGCCCTTTCCTCTAACATACACACCTTTGCTCCAAAGACTTTGAATGAAGAATATCAACCATGTAGCTTGTAGAACTAAAGCAAAGCCTCAAGAATAATCTGATGTAGAACTCTCCATACAAATCTTAGCCTATTCAACCTTATCCTTTTCCATAAGAGATCCTTCATTATATAGGGTGAAATAAGGATGGATGAGGAGATTAGGATGATCCCACCAAATTATAGAAGTGAGTGAGATCCAAACCGATTGGAGGCCAACTCACCTTCTAGAAGATCCCCTTCTAGAAAATTTGTAAAGTTTGACTTTTCTTTATCTTTTATCATCTTCGCACCCTATGCATATGGCATCCCATGGAGACATCTCATTCCATCTCTAGGGCAGTATGCGATGATCATGAATCGTCACACCCCATGCATATTGCAGGGTGTAATGACCTTCCTTGATATGGCTTTTGAGAAAGGAAAGCAAATAACTTTTCTTATGGAGAAAGACTCTTTTATCTTTTTAGGGAACATGAACACATGTTGTTAGTGGATCACTGGGGTGACAAAGACAATTTGTAATAGAAGCTGGTATGACTCCACAATGACTTAATACTCAATATATAAAAAAACAAATCCTATGGCCAACTAGTAATCAAAGAGCACAGCAAAAATAATCAAACGACCAATATGCACACAAACAGGATAAAGTGGTTGAAAGGGGCCTCCCTCCCTAAAGTAGGCATGCCTCACCCAAGAGGGGCTTGAGACTCCATGCTAAAGATCATAGGTATTAAAATCAGTTATAAGGGCCCTCATGGGCTTAAAAACCACTCGGTCAAATCCCCCTGGAGAGGTAATCCTCCATAAATCTTGTGTGTTGTCTGACCCTTATTTGACCCAGAGTACCTATAGAATAACCCCTACAATTAACCCATGTGGCACCTCTGTCAATAAACTAAGCAACCATGGTATAATAAATGAACATGTGAACATTCATAAGTTAGTTCCACTGTATGGGTAGGGTAGAAAATCCAAAAACCTTGAAAGAACTGCCTCTCACGAAGGTAAGGGAACTAGCAACATCCCCAGGTATCAATAGATCCCCAACAATATCTCTGATGCTAAGAAGGTATCGAGGGTATCCCTTAAACTGACTTCACGCGACCTCGTGCTTAACTATGGTGTAAGCAAAACCTCTTGATATTACCTATTATACAATGTATTTCTCCACTCCCATAGTTAGACACATATGTTGATTTAATATCCTTGGAGAAATTTACTCACAAAATCTTATTGAAAGGAATTAAATCCTAAGCTATTTTTTGCACCCTAGAAAATAAAATCATTACTTATAAATTTTAAGTTATGGCATTAATTTTAATGGCCTTTCTTACTCAAAAGGTGTGGTCATGAAACTAGTGATTTTATGACTCAACAAGTAAAGTAAATGAATATAAAAACAATGCAAAGTCCTAACTTCAATTTCCAATAAATGATATGCTTCCTAAAAATGCAATTTTCAATTCAATTATGCAATTCTAAATAAAAATGCAATATTTCTTTACATGAACTAAGATAAATGACAAAGACTCAAGAGATCAAAATGCCAATCAATGTAAAATGCGTGATATTTTTGTATTTTCAATATAAGAAAAATGAAAATGCAAGGACTAAACAACCACTTGATATATAAAGACTATATTGCGTATAGACAGAGACATCCCAAGTAGGATATCAAGGAGAAAAACACCTAGCCCAATGTACAAGGACAATCAGAATGAAAAGATGATGAGAAATGCACCGCCCAAAAATTCAACCAAATACATGCTTCCTATCATTCCATAATAGTCACTATACATACCCAAGAAGACTCAACAATCATCAAAACCTGCCCAACAACCACAAAACCCAACAAACAAGAAACAAAGGTTGATGTACATGATTGTTCAAGAGAAAAGTGCATATGTACATAGCTTGCAGGAGGAGAACATGCATATGTATGTGTTTTTCAAGAAGAAAACCTTGTATATGTGTGTCAAAACAAGGCTAGACTAAGGAGAAGGTTGAAAGAATAAGACCCAGAGTGAATAGAGGGTGTCAAGAAACTCAATATGAATGAGAGAAATCTAAGGAGAAAAACACTCCAAACCCCAAAAAGAATATTCAATCCCCAGTATGGTCTCTAATTTTGTTATGTGGAAAATCTCTCTATGGCTAGGGGTAAACCACAATAGATGAAAATAAATGTAGAAATAAAATCTACTCTCAAGTATTCTATATAAACAAATATGCTAGCAAGACAAGATAAAAGGCCTATCATTTCCAGAAGTTCGATGAAGTCCACCGTTGAGAACTTGACCCAAAGCAATAGACCTGGAACTAGTCCTCAACAACCAAGAAATGCAAGCATATGGTGATAATATATGATGTTATCACATTCAATAGAATAATCTATCAACATTCATAACAAATACACTGATGGAATAATAATTCAAATGTTTTCAAGATATCAATTGGACTAGAAAAGAGTATTTCTATTAAGATATAATCGGCATAGGTGAATAACTTATAGACTTTTGTGTTGGCATGGTTCGTAACCAAAAAACTAAGTTCCTTCCAGTTGGGCCTCTACCACTTCAATCCTCCACTAAACGCAAGCTCATATAAGAGAGATAATGAAGTTCTCAATCAATAATGGTAGAGATTTGGGGATGAACATTGTGTTCAAACTTAAAGGATAAAGGGATGTAGACACAATGTGAAGTGAATAATTCCTCTAGAGGAACTTTGCTCTAAAAGTTGAATTCTTTCTCTTATTTTCCATAGCTCATATTTGGCCCATTTATAGCCTTCAAGTGGAACTCAGGGGCCAAGTCAGAATGTTTCCAGTATATGGAAGGCCAAGGATCATTGATCTTGTGATGTGACATGAAAACCCGACACCAATTTTCAATTTTGGGCACATTTCCCAATGTACATAGGTTGTAGTGGTGCAACCTGCATATACGCATGTTGTATAGTAGTCAAGGTGCGTATATGTGGAAAATTTTTATTTTTATCGCTAGGATTTGTAAAAAGGGACTTCAAGTCTGCATATCAAAATGGAAAAAGGCCTTATTTGCAAGATTTCATAGGGTGAGGAAAATCTTGCTATAACATGATGCATATCTTATAAGGATTTATCCTCACTTTCAATTTTATAAGATTGGGCATGAGAAGTAACAGAGTGTGAAGATGTCATTGGTTGGTCAAAATTGAGAGATTAGGCTGGTTGTTTTCCTTTACTAGGCTCAGGTTCATGGGCTATATATTTGATATTCTTTCGTGGATGTTGAGTAGAATGGGCATGAGAAGCCTCTGAATTTATATGCAATGCAAACTTTCTAGTTGGAGGGAGTGGAGGTAAGGGAAGTAAAAATTTTGGCCTAGTATAAAATTAGTTTTGAGATTGATTAACAACATCCTATCAAACATCATTGGTTGGGACTTTAGGCTACAAAGAGACATGAGGTCAAACAAGGATACTAGAAAGGGTACAAAATATTATTAGGTTGGTGGAATGCTATTCCAGGTGCAGGATTGGGATGGAAATATGATCTCTCTTCTATATTAAGGAAACTAATATGTAATATTTGATTGAATTATTCGTCATCAACATCAAATTGGATGGAAAAAAAAATATTTTATTACCCGAAAACTCATTTTGTCTCCTTCCACTTCCTCTATTTCCTCTACCACCATTAATTCTACTGAAGAAAATAGTCTATAATGTAAAACATAGTTAGAGTATGTACACAATAGATAAAAATCTTCAAACACTATTTGTATAACATATTTTTGTATAGCTCTGTGCAACAACTAACACTCATGAAAAAATCCATAATCATACAAGGAAACAATCCAATATCATTTATGCCACTTAAATCTTCTTCATCTTACACAATAATTATTATTCAAGAACACAAGAATATAAATGATATTGGGAATATGGTATGACATATAATGTGTGTAAAATGTAAGAATGATAGTGAAAGATAATGATACATGTTCTTAAACAATCAAATACATCATCTGTGAAAGCTCAGACCTCCTTCAATAAAAAAAAAATTCTTGACTCATCAAATACCCATCACTGCCGACTTTAACCATCGGGAATGCATCGCAGTGAAGAATCTTGAATTAAAATTAAAGTGGAAATGGGAGTTGGGAATAACTATGGAAAATGAAAATATGGGGGGTTTGGCCTTGATCAAAACTGAACTTTTAGCCATGTCACTATATCATTTTGATTACAATTTCATCATATTTCAACCATTAAATCTTTTTTCTTTTTAATATTGAATTGATAAAGGAACTTTAAGACTTTATATATTACAGAGGGAAAATAAATTATTTTTGAAAGTGATAAATGAATTTGGGAATATAAGAATAACAAATGAAAGGTGAAAATATGAGGGGTTTAGCCATGCATATATAAAATTAAATATATATGATTTTCCTTTCAAAATCAGCAAATTATTTAATAATCTCAAAATCATTTCATCATTTCAAATCTATAGCATGTCTTCAAATAATATATTTATGTTATTCTCAAACATTTTCAATAGCTAAATGTATTGACCAAACTAGGAACCACCACAAAATGTGAATTATTTTAAGTTAGCATGCCACCCACAATGTGTCTACAAAAGCAATACCCAACAAGAATAAATTATTCATATATTTCTTGTAAATTCAAACCCCAAGAAAATATTGTATCCTAGTAAAAATCTTATCATATTGAAGTCCAAACTAAGGTAATTTTTGTGTGCAACCAAAACTTATAGCTATAGCCACAACTTTTCTAAACATCTCATTTAACATAAAAAAAAAAAATCGATCATCACTCTATGTGAAGGAAATAAATATTCTAATTTTTCCATATCACAACCACTTTCAAAATAGATTTCACAGGTTTCCTTCCTTTCATAATCAGAAGACGAATTGGAGGAGCTTTATGGTTTTGACAACCAAAAACCAATATTCATTTCAACAACTATAATGAGCGTGGAGGCTAGGGTTATGCAACTATGACACCCAAACTTTCCTTTTGAAAATGATTTGAAACATATTACATATATTTCCCTAGAGTTGAACCTTATGAGAGGCCCCAATTTTTGGAAAAGAATAGTTCAGAAATAAGTACAAGGGAGGTTTGAAACTGGTACGTCAACTCAAGGTAGAGGGTATAACCCCTAAATGAAATCTCATAATATAACATATTTTGTAGCAGGGTGGAGAGTTATTTTGTAAGCAGAGTATCAATCGAATTCAATAACAAACAACATTTAAACTATGTTAAAATATACCAGAGAAATAATGGGTTCAATGTGAAGGAAAGAATAATGAATACTAACAGATTTCTTTACAAAATGTGGCATGAAATATATCACGGGACATTGAAAACTAAATAATAACACTGCCTTGCTATTATTATTTCCAATAGGGTGGGGAAACCAAGAAGTAAATCAGTCAACAAGAAAGAAATTCATTCACTATGACATAGATCTATATAAAAAATACAACTGTAAATTTAAAATGTGCTTGATAAGGGGAGTTACCGGAAGAATACCTTCAATAGCTTGCTTGAATCTTTTTTCTTTAAGAAAAATGAGTTTCAACACCAGAAAATCGAGAGTTAAGGTTCGAACAAAACAAATTTTGCAGAACTTAATTCCATAGACCAAAAAAATTAAAATGACCAACATCCAAGTTGGTAACTGCAAAAATAAACCCACGTCCATGCATTCAATGCATGAGAATCACGTCACCTCAAACATTTATTTCCCTTCCTACTTCAAAATTCCACTAATCCACTTAATTCATTAGCAGAGAAACATATCATTCCATCTATGCAAGAGTTCACGTTCTTTTACATCCATATCACCATCACTTAAATTCCCTCGAAAAAAAAATGTATTCAATGCGTTGAGTAAATCCACATCGATTTCCAAACTTATGTAACAATGGCACATAATTGGAATTCTAGTCTCCTTAAAAAAATATTCGAGCAATACCAATAGACCATATGAAGGGTTTGAAATATATCACATTCATTGTGTTGAATAATAGGTTCTATCCTTTAATCATAACTTTTCATATCACCTTCAAATATGTATGCAAGGCCTAAAACGAACATACCAAATAAAAAATGTATGCTTGAATAAACTTCATGTTGGTTTGTTGTGGTAATAAATCTTTTCGAATTGGATGCATTATATTTATTTCAATATGAGACATGCAACATATAACAACCTTTCGAAAATGGAACAACACAAGGATAAACACAAGGATAATCGATGACAAAACCTTTTACTTCATCAACTATCTCCTCCATAAATTTATTAACACTAATGACTAATGCATCAAATATTATAGGGGACTGATATATACTGTAAAAAATCATTCCTTGGAGAATAAATAAATTTTGATTTCCTAGTTTAAACTAGGTAGCTCCACCTATAGTTAATTATTTATAGTTTATAGATATCTAATAGGTTTTGTTATCAATTCCTTGAAACTATTTGCACGGAGGTGGCTAGTTGACGATTTTAGAGTCAACAAGTACCAAAAGGGAAAACCATGTACCAAAACAATACCAAAAATGAATGCAAAAAAACATGGGATGAAATATTATGCACCATGACCCCACTAAAAGTCAAAACCGTGTGTCAAATAACTACAAAAAATTGATGAAAAAAACCACCCAACACATAAGTGTATAGTAGATCAAACCAATCAAAAAATTAATATATCACATACCCAATCGTTGTCAAACCCTAGAGAGGCAGTGCTCACCAGACCTTCTGTGACCCTCCCGACGTAATGAGCAATGTGTAGGTACCATTTCCAATACCCTCAAAAACATACTGACAATTGAAAAACACTTATTGTCACTAAGATCCCCTAACTGAGGACAAGGCAATGAAAAACGCATTTAAATCATGCATCCAATGCCACAAACAACACCTAGAAACCACTTGAAAGTTTCAACCATGAACAACACCTTGAACCCACAGAGATGACCTCCCATGTGTTACATATACAAATTCTTCACTTTAATAGTGTCACAATTTCATTATCAGAAGTGTCGAAAGTGTTAGATTCGTTTTTTCTAAGTGTTGCATCTCAAACGACACCATGAAAACACTTGCTAAAACCCACAAAACGTGTTAGAAGGGGAATCCCATCATCTAACAGTCGAAACAAGTATTTTTACTAGGGAATTACTCATCTCGGTAAATTTTTGGAAGATCAACGCTCCCCTTCTCATACATAGGGAGTTATATCACTTCTTATCCATCTCATAGGGAATGTTGTCCATATTAAAGGAGGACTAAGTTGCTTGAGGGAATATTGGAGGAAATCCTACTTTTCTCTAACGACAACTATGGATGTATTGGGTTATATTTGCTCGAATCTAACTACAGGGATGCATCTAATAAAGATATCACAACTGTTGGATCCATATAATCAACTAATTCCAAATATACCCAAGGTAGTTTAGCCTCTAAAAGCCTATAAATGGAGGCATTACCATGATGAAAAGGAGGAGAAAATCAACAAAGAATTGCTATTTTTATTACGGATATTTCGAGCAAGGGTTTGATGAGGAGGTCTTGGAGAGGTTGCTCCAACATCATCTAAAGATTGTGAGTTTCCTTTTAATGTTCTCATTAGTATACTTGGACTATTTCCTTCAAGTATGTCTTTACATGTTCTTGTTTATGCTTGTCTTAATCTTCATAGATTGATTGATATTTTCTAATCCATTAGAGTAGGAGATAGTTGTCTGCTTCTTTCTATCCATTGCATGTATTGTTAGGAGATCGCATATTGAAGAATCTTGGAAAAACGTCATAAACGAGGTACATCATACTTACCCTCCTTCTCTCTTTTTCGATAGATAAAATGAATCTATAGGAATGGTAGTGTCCAAATGTAATTTTTTTGTCTTGGTAGAGGGGTCTATAATCCAAGGGAAAGTTGATGTGTCTATAGGGGAATATTTCCATAACACCATGTGTATCCTTTACCTCTTAGTGAGAATATTAACACCATTAGGGTTTTTCAAGAAGTAGGTATTAGTATGAAGACATTGACAAAGTTCGAGTGATGAAGCTTTGTCATTACACCTTAAACATATGTTGTAGGGCTCAAGAGCCATGAATGAGTCCTCAACCTACCATAGATGATTTATCTATGGGATATTTCTCCTCTGAGTTGCAATATGGATACCATTACAACGTCTCAAGAACCAGTTACGGGTTGCATGGTGTTAGACATTGTAAAGGTAGTAAAATGAAACATTAATACCTATTTAGTAATAATCTAGGCATCCAAATCGAAGGAAAATTTGTTTAACCACCACACATATTGCACTGAAAGTATAATCTCCCTCCTACTTAGGATATCAACACCATTTGAAGGTTTCTAAGTCTAGGTATGAATCTCATTTCCTAAAGCATGGTTGGGGGAGGAAACTCAAGCCTCAAACCATCCACCCTCTCTCTCTTTCCTTCTGAATTTCCCTCCCTCTCCCCCTCTGTATATATATTTACCTCTTTCTCCCTATTGTAATGTTCCCCAACCATTTTTTCACTTGGAAACACTAGCTAATCACCAAATTAAATATTTATTGTTTGATGTATGCAGGTTGGCCTCTTAAGTTTCGGCCTTAGGGTTTTGTTGATCGTTTTATATGTGTTTTTGTAGCAATATACAAGAAGATACAAACATGGAACATACCTCTACCATATGAACTATCCATAATATGATAGACAAGCCAAAACACCTCCTATATGATTTTATTCATAATAGTAAAGGAACCTAATATAATGAAAATGATGATCTCAAATGCTCAACATATGGCTCTATTAAGACAATAGGAGTTGCTACAAAATGATCCAATAAAAAATACACTCCTTCAAAGGAAAAATATCCAATGAAGATCAATACAAGACGATTTGGGCCATATGAAGTGCCAAACCCCCAATATGGAAGATGCCACGCTCTGTTGGAACCCTCAATAGCCTCAATAATTTGGCCCTATTGTCAAATATGTCCAATCACCCTAGTAAACATGCCAAACAATAGGTCGAGTGAAGGCAAGAATAACCCAGGTCCCCAAATCTCCAAGATCCCTCTCAAACCTTATGGATCTGAATCTCCTCCAATGAATGGTGCGCCCCCCAGATGCCTGAAACCCTAGACAAATCGACCTCTCCCCTATATACCTCCAACAACTCCACCAATCCACTAGAATGATATATCGAGGCATGACAATTAAAACCCAAGTGCTCAACTAGGAAAAATACCTACTAGACCCTTGGATCTAGGCACCCTCCAAAGAATGTTGTGCCCTCCTCTTAAGAAAATCATCCCACTCTCAATGAAAAACAATCCTCCATAAAAATGCATCCAAAAGTATCCAAAAATGGAGCTATGGAACTTGCTAGGAAAACCCAATACCTGGAATTACCAAAATCTCTACTCCTCAACTATATTGAACTCTCCCTCAATGGATGGTGCACCCCACTTGCTGGAAACCCTCAACTGGTGCACCTTCTCTCTCCCTTCACCTAAAACTAGTGTAGAATCTTCCTGTAATTGAGTAGATATGAAGTAGAATGGTGTGGGGGAGTATTGCATCCCCGAGACAAAGCTTGGGACAAGATATGTGGAATATTTCACCACCGAATGGTCCTCTAGAGTTTGTTAAGTTAAAACCCTCAAACCCCCAAGAGATGGGCCTTCTAGCTAGAAGCCATATATCCAAATGATAAAAAGAACTGAATGAATGAATAGAGGCCCTTTTCTTTCCTTTATACTTCCTTATCACCTTGTCCCTCCAAAGTGACTTTCATTTTATCAATATTTAATTAATTAATTAATTAACCTTTTTACCTCTGAAAAGTGCCTTATCTCTGCTTGTGCCTTCCCTGGCCAATGAAATTCACTTCTCACCATCCCATCCTATATTGTTTCTCCTCCTGATTCCAATGAACTATTATAATGAGAGGCTCCTCCAAGTAATGTGTCCAAAATGACCTCTTCAGTGAATTTAATTAACCTATAACTCAAAATACTCAAAATCATGAAAATCGTCGGAATGCAACGAAACCAAAGCCAATCTATGCGGAATATATCATAATGATTAAATGGGGTAAGTGATGCAAGACACCCCCCACAATTCCTCTCAATAATCCCTGTACTATCTATAACATCCATCTGGCTACTTTGTTCATCATAAACCTCTGCAATGTAATGATGTCCCAAAGTGGGGACATTACAGTCCTCCCTACTAGAAAATTGTTTGTCCTCAAGCAATAACCAAATCTCTCCAAGTATAATACTAGGATCCCAAGTCCACCTGTGGGACACATAGTAAACCCCCTCCAAAGATGAACTATCACGCACTCTTCCCCTTGGGTCCCATATCAAGACATGAACTGCAATCCCCCAGGAAGCATAATCCTAAAATGTATCAATACCATCACACTCTTGCTCATGATTCATAGACTCATTCTTGATTGAGTCCATCCTCGAAGATACTACCAATATCAACACGACCTCCATAAACTGCCCATGTTGATGCCGGAATGAGGTATTGCAAGACCTCTATGAGACACCCCCAAGTGTTGCACTCTCCTCCTCACTGAAGATCAATCGAAAGTTAGAAAAACTTTCCCCTGCAATGGTCCACTCACCCCTGTCAGTGAGTGAAATGCTCACTCCTGCAATACAGGGGTCCCATGATAGACCATGTCATAGATCACCATGTTGGAACTGCACTATGTTGACCCTGCCCGATTGCTCCATGTATATATATTGGATCCTCCAATCCTGGATCCTCAAGATAAAGTACCTGGGGCTATTGGGCCTGCTACCCCGAAAATGCACCTGTGAAAAAATCTTTTTGAGAAGAGTACCTTCCCAACCATCTCTATGTTCGATCATGATAATCAATAGTGGAAAGTTTCCTCACTCCATCGGACAAATCCCTGTAGTCTCACTCCAAACCAACCCATTATGGCATATGTGGCTCTCTGGTGCAACCTGGGTCACCTTGTCGTAAACCATTCTTCTAGCCAAATGAACACCCATATCCCATGGAAAAATTAGAATTTTATCACTTCCAAGCTCCTCTAACTGCTCCTGTGTGAGACTGATCACTGTCAGAATCCCTCTATGCTCATCTACTATCACTTGGGCTATGATGCTCACCATCACACACCAAGTCTCAACTAGCTCCCTATGAAGATCCACCTCTATCCGGATGGGTGCCGTAAATATACTCATGTCATGTGGTCTCGGCCTAGCCATTCCCCATGTCCTCAACCACGACCTATCCCTCCTCATGCTATTTTTTATGATAAAAATGTCAGGACATGCTAAAAGAAACATATGTAACTGAATGTAGGACTTGAAGGTGTCACATGATTTGGTCAATCCTAAGGATTCGACCAGAAGCTTGTCCATTGGTATCCATGATAAATACTTTTTTATGGTCATCACCAAATCCCAACCATCTAGTACAATCGGAAGTAACTCCTCCAACTACTGGTCAACCGACCTCCATTTCTCACCTCACATGCAACTACTAATATGGTGAAGGTGACCTCTCATAAATAGGTGCTACTGCAAAGGGGTGACATCAACATGCTCCCCTAGATGTGTCTCCTTCTTGCAAGGAACTATACTCATCTTAGTCCCACCATACATATCGACATGTCTCTGTGAGATATCACTCATCGTTGTATGCTATGTCATATGTCTGTCGTCTCCTGTAGAATATTGTTGCATCATAGATCTTGGGTGTAATGATGGATCAACCTCTCTTGGAACACAAATGGATGTATCCTCAAAATTTCCCCTAGCTCTTGAGTCCCCATGCATCAGTGAGTTCTCAATTGTATCAAAGATCCTCATGGAGTGTAGCTCCTATGCCTCTGGATCATAACTCTCCATACTCATCAGTGACTCTGGGTACTCCTCATGCTCATCCATCAAATAGAGCTCCTCTACTATACCACCAACATCCTCACTGACCCTCAGCTGCCCCGCTAAGTGGTGTGACTCCTGATCACAGTCATGCTGAGGTGTCACCTCACGCCTCTCATTCCTAGTGTTAGTTCAGCTAGTGTCAACTTTGGAATCCTCACAAACCCTCTTTGCAGAAGATTTCGTGCTGAACTACCCACTATCTATTGTGTTGTTGGTTCCTCCAATATGCCACTGCACCCCATCACTAATTTTATCTCCCTCTGAATCATATTATATCATGTATGATTAGTTGTATCCTCCTGTGCGCTCACCCTGCTACTATCATCTGTGCATGTATCCCATATATATATGTGTCCATACATGTGCGATGGTCATCCTGACTGCTAAAGAGTGCATCCTCATCAATGCAGGTCGATCTTGGAAATGAGTGTCCCATCAAGATGTAAGTCTCCATAGTCTTTTGAACTAATGGAGTCTCTAAAATAGGTGACTCAATCTCCTCATGTTAATCTTTATTTGCAAGGTCAATGATCTGCGCATCCTGTATCTTCTCCTGGATCTATGGATATACATGTCCCTGGTGTGAATCCCTCACACATGTCTCCTCCATCACATCTGAAATTCCACTTATATCCTCCTTTGACATGGTTATCATGGATTTATGAAAATACTATATATGTGTCATGACCACCATAGGAGGTTGATCATATATAGGTGCTAACACGTGTGATTCCTCACTAGTGTCGCCACTCTGCTTGGGTGTAAGGTCATCAGAAATATGTGATATGTCTGTTGAAATGTAGGTGTTGTCATCCTGCTCCTTTGATTTTCTATCCACTACACAAAGGTCACCATCATCCTTAAGCATACTAGTATCGTCAGCCTCTATGAAAGAGTCACTATCACTAGCCCCTGTGCAAGAGTCATTATCATCATCAGACTTCCCTAAATAAACATCTATTGCTCCATCCTCACAAACCTCATCATCATTGACATAGTGTGCCTCTATAATGTTCTTATGATCCGTACCCTTGCACCTATGATATGGTTCCCAAGACACCTTGAAACTATAGTAAAGTTGTGTGTTCCTAATGGGTGTGGGGTGAATCTATTCTTCCAACCATCTGGTTGTTGTTGTTCTCTATTTCTCTGCTACGATGATCCCATGTAAAACATCCTCTTTGCTCCAATTGGGATTTCTTAAGGCTACATACTTTGGAAATGTTATTTAAGCCCTAGTTTCCTTGCTAAGGCTACAATATATTATCTCTAAGCATGTTATCTCAAAGGATATCTCATTCATTTTCCCTCTAGCTTCTCTAGCTCTCTTTTCTTCTACTACATCAATCCAATGTGTAACCTTATCTTTGTTCCAAGTAGGATTTTTATAGGATACAAAATGATGGAATGTTATTAGATCTCTAATATTCTCATTGAGGGTTTGATATTCCCTCTCACAATCAACAATCCTTCCTATAAAATCCCACACATCCATCTCTCCTTATGGAAGACCCTCAGGCTGTCAAGAGTTTAAGCTCTGATACCACTGTAATGTTCCCAAGCCAATTTTTAGCTTTGAAACAATAGCTAACCACTGAATTAACTGTTTTTTGTTTGATGTATGCAGGTTGGCCTCTTAAGTTTCGACCTTAGGGTTTTGTTGATGGTTTTATATGTGCTTTTGCAACAATAAACAAGAATATACAAACATGGAACATACCTCAACCATATGCAAGATCCATAACATGATAGACAAGACAAAACACCTCAGATCTGATTTTATTCATAATAGTAAAGGAACCTGATACAATGAAGATGTCGATCCGGAATGCTCAACAGATGACACTGATTAGATAATAGGAGCTTCTACAAAATGATCCAATAGAAGACTACAAGCATCCAAAGGCCAAATATCCAATGAATATCAATACAAGACGATCTGGGTCATATGAAGTGTCAAACCCCCAAGCCGAAAGATGCCATGCCTTGCTGGAACCTTGAATAGCCTCAATAATTTGGCCCTACTATCAAAGATGTCCAATCAACCCGATAAACATGCCAAACAATAGATCGGGTGAAGGCAAGGACAACCCAAGTTCCCAAATCACCAACATCCCTCTCAATCCCTATGGATGTGAATCTCCTCCAAGGAATGGTGCGCCCCCCTGGATGCCTGAAAACCTAGATAAATCGAATTCTCTCCTAGATACCTCCAACATCTCCACAAATCCACTAGAATGATAGATTGGGGAACGAAAATGAAAACCCAAGTGCTCAACTAGGAAAAATACCTACTAGACCCTTGTATCTAGCCACCCTCCAAAGAATGTTGTGCCCTCCTCTTAGGGAAATCTCCCCACTCTCAATGCAAATCAATCCTCCATAAGAATGCCTATGGATGTATCCAATAATGGCACTATGGAATTTTCAAGGAAAACCCAAAACCTAGAATTCCCAAAATCTCTACTCCTCACCTAGATTGAACTCTCCCTCAATAGACGGTGTGCCCATCTTGCTGGAAACCTTTAACTAGTGCGCCATGTCTCTCCCTCCACTTGTAAGTAGTGTACAATCCTTATGTAACTGAGTAGATCTAAAGTAGAATGGTGTGGGAGAGTATTTCATCCCCGAGACCAAGATTGGGACAAGATAGGTAGAATATTTAAGCAACAAATAATCCTCTAGGGTTTGTTAAGTCAAAACCCTCAAAACCCCCAAGAGATGGGTCTTCTAGCTAGAAGCTAGATATCCAAATGATAAGCATACCTGAATGAATGAATAGAGGCTCTTTACTTTCCTTTATACTTCCTTCTCACCTTGTCCCTCCAAAGTGACTTTCATTTAATTAATATTTAATTAATTAATTAACCTTTTTACCTCTGAAAAGTGCCTTATCTCTCCTTGTGGCTTCCCTGGCCACTAAAGATCACTTCTCACAATCCCATCCTGTAGTGTTTCTCCTCCTGATTCCAATGAGCTATTATATTGAGAGGTTCCTCCAAGTAATCTGCCCAAAATGACCTCTTAAGTGAATTTAGTTAACCTATAGCTCAAAATACTCAAAATCATGGAAATCACCAGAATGCAACGAAACCAAAGACAACTTGTGTAGAATGGATCATAATGATGAAACGGGATGAGCGATGAAAGACATACTCCAAAATTCCTCTCCATAATCCGTGTACTAGATATAACATCCATGTGGCTACTCTTGTCATCATAAACCTCTGCAATGTAATGATGTCCCAAAGTGGGGACATTACACCTATCTCGCTCTAACTCCCTCTCTCCCATCCCTACCTCTCTCTCTCTCATCTTGTGAGAATGTATTATTTCACACCATGTTAGCACAAGATTGGTTAAGGTGCCAAGTGTCAAGAACAATCATTGAAAACACTCTCACAAGGTTCCAGGAATCAAAAGCACCCATGGATTTATGTTACCTAATTGCACGTAGACACATTGGCAAGCGCTACGTAAATTCTAGTAGAAAATGAATTGTGTAAAGTTATTTTACCATTTTTGAGTCACTAACTTGAAGCTTGGACTATGAACAATTGAGAAGGTATTTTTGAAAAATGGAGGAGGTTTTTGTTCATAACATTCCAAGAAACAAAAACATCTCTCAATTTTACAAAATGTGGTATTTTTTGAGAAATATTAGACATAGAAGTGGCACTACCAACTGTTTTACAGTTGCGCTACCTAATTTCCTGTAGCGGTCATAATTTTGATATTCGTCTTGTTGGGAGGTTTCCACCTATCCAAGAGGATTCAAATGGATTCTCAAGGATCATTTAGATGTCAAGGTGCACCTGCAGCTAATGTTTAGCTACGAAAAAGGCCTCATGCAATGAGGTGGAGACATTTTATTAATGACTTCCAACAAATTTCTGAAAATTAGCAGTTTGTTGGATTTTTGTCTCTTTGATTTTTGCCACCTATCTCCAAGGATTAGAATCCAATTGAGGAGATGGGATTAAAATTCATAAGTTTATTTGGATGTTATTTTCTATTTAATTAAGGATATCTCTTGAGGAGAAGTGGTTGGATTCATCATTCAAGAGAGAAGAGAGCTAGAGGAACAATTTTTTTGCTCAATTGTAAGACTGAGGGCCTATGGTAATTAACATTTCTTCCATTAGAGGTTCATGAGAGTTGCTTATCATACTTTGTGTTCTTTGTTATCATTCTATCTTGTCATCTTGATTGAATAATATTTACAGATTTTGAAGATCAAAACCTGCCTTTGGTTAATGAATTCATGAGATGCAAAGGATTTGTGGTAATTTCTTATTAATCACAGATTATTGTTCAATCACTCATCATTATATATTATAGAAAGGATCTATGTTATGTGGTTATTATTCTCTTTGTTTACCTTATATTCTTCTATCCATCTTTGCATAAGCCTTTTGTCTGGTAGGATACTTGATTGCCTTTGATCTGTAGGATGTTGTGACTCCATGCCCAATGTAATGTATTTGCAGCAATCTGATGCCCTCGTTTTTACTATTCTCTTGTTTATCCACCTATTCAAACTATTTTAATCCATTTACATTTCTATGTTACGAAGCTTACTCTCATTAGCAGTCTGGGAGTGACGCTTGAAGTGATAAAATAACTGGCGTTGTTTCCAGGGACATATTTGAGCAGATTGAAAAGCTCCCTAAGAATAATGGCATTTCACATCACCAACTTTAGATGGTGACTGAAGTTAGACACCTTCAAGACTACAAATTCACCATGGCGACTCCATTGTTCAGAATATGTTGGTGACTCCACTGGAATAAGACAAATTAAATGAGTATGAAGGTTATCCTGGCCAGGAGGTTTTCCCCACTCAATTTCTTAGCCATAGATGATTATACACATCCTGTGTCTCTTATTGATGAATGGAAATATCTTCTGCCCAAATTTTATGAAGGTAAGGATGACAACCCTGTTGAGGATGTTCATGAATTTCATGCTTTGATGTAGCAACTTGACATCCATCATTAAGATATTTTGATGAGAATTTTCATGTATTCATTGGATGGGGATGCATGTAAATGGTATTTCACATTACCCCATTCCAACATTTCATCCTTGAAGGGTTTACACAGAGTATTCAATGAAAACCGCAAAAGTTTTTACCCCTCTGAAAGTATTTGTCATAACTGTTGTGAGGGATATGTAGAATGTGCTCAAGATCTCTTAGATTATTCTGTCAGATATAAATATGAAAATATTTTATTCATTGTCTAAATGAAAGCATAAAGAATACTCCTGTATTTGGAGAGGACAACATTCATAACTTTGTTTTAGATGAAAATCATGCGTATGAACAACTAGAAGCAGTAGTTACTATTGTTCCTGAAATGGATATTTTTAACAATTATATTTTGGATGAAATTATTGTTTTAGAGGTTGATCATAGGTATGAAGGGAAACCCGTTATTGATGAAGACTCTAGTGATGATGAGAAACAATATTATCCTATATTTGATCACTATGAAGACAAGGAGTATTATGGAGAGGTTGGCCTTGTCACAGAATACCTAACCTGAAAATTTGACCAGGAACAACCCTTAGTTGAGGCACATGAAGAGATCATTTATACACAGCCAAAAGTAAATCAACAATCCTCAATGGATCAAAATCCACCTACACCAATCCTTCTTCCATTTGTACCCACAGATTACAGTAAGCAACTTGAAGGGGAAAAGGAAATATGCTATCAGTCCCATGTGTTTTGGCACCATTTTTATGACCTTGTAGGGGTCTATATGGATTTTTATTTCTCAAATGTTTTGGAACCTGTAAACTTTATTATGTCAGCAACAATCAGAGGACATCTAGGAAATGTTTTCAAACCATTGTCATCTTTCTCTTGTCTGATGTCAATCACTGGCATTATAAAGACTCATGTCAACAAGTTGCTTTAATGGCTTCAGTGGAAGTTTTCCTTCATCCAACCCATTGTAAAAATAAGTTAGCTTAGGTTTTGTACATAAATAAGCTCCATAAAGAGCATGTGTGTTTTTTTTCTATTTGAAAGTAGAGTATATAAGTTGTCATTATTTTTTCTTCAACACAATGTTGCAGAGCATGACTCCACAATCCCAAAGGATAAGGCACTAAAACTACAAGAGTTCTTAGAGGCTCACAGGGAGGACTCTATCCCCCATGGAGCCTATATTAGCACAAGATTGGTTAAGGTGACAAGTGTAAAGAACAATAATTGAAAACACTCTCACAAGTTTCCAGGAATCAAAAGAACCCATGGATTCAAGCTACCGAATTGCACCCAGACACAGATGCGGGCACTACCTAAATTCTGGCAAAAAACGAATTGTGCAAGGTTATTTTACCAGTTTTGAGTCACTAACTTGAAAATTGGATTATGAACAATAGAGAAGGTATTTTTGAAAACTTGAGGATGTTTTTTTTCATAACATTCCAAATAACAAAAAACTTTGTCATATTTTCAAATTGTGTTATGGTTTGAGAGATATTAGACATATAAGTGGTGCTACCAACTGTTTTACAACGACGCTACCTAATTTCCTGTAGCAATCACATTTTTTATATTCGCCTTATTGGGAGGTTTCCACTTGTCAAGGAGGATTCAAATGGATTCTCAGGGATTAATTAGATGTCAAGGGATGCCTGCACCTAATATTTAGCTCCAACAATGGCCTCATGCAATGAGGTGGAGACATTTTATTAATGACTTCCAACAAATTCTTGAAAATTAGCAGTTTGTTGGAGTTTTGTCTATTTGATTGCTTCCACCTATCTCCAAGGCTTAGAATACAATGGGGGAGATGGGATTCAAACTCCTAAGGTTATTTGGATGCTATTTTCTATTTAAGTAGGGAGATTTCTTGAGGAGAAGGGGTTGGACTCATGATCAAAGATAGAAGAGAGCTAGAGGAACAATTTATTTTCTCAATTGTAAGCCTGAGGGCCTGTTGTAATTAACATTTATGCCATTAGAGATTCATGATATTTGCTTATCAGACTTTTTGTTCTTTGTTTTCATTATATCTTTTCATCTTTCTTGAATAATATTTACAGATTTTGAAGATCAAAACCTGCCTTTGGTTAATGAATTCATGAGCTGCAAAGGATTTGTAGTAATTGCTTATTAATCACAAATTATTGTTCAATCACTATTCAATCTATATTAGAGAAAGGATCTCTATTATGTGGTCATTATTGCCTTTGTTTACCTTATATTCTTCTATCCATCTTTGCATAAGCCTTTTTTTCTAGTAGGTGACTTGATTTCCTTTGATCTGTAGGATGTTCTGACTCCATGCCCAATGGAATGCATTTGCAGCAATCTGATGCGCTCCTTTTTACTCTTCTCTTGTTGATCCACCTATTCAAACTATTTTAATCCATTTACATTTTTATGTTACCAAGCTTACTCTCATTTTCAGTTTGGGAGTGACTCTTGGAGTGATAACATAATTGGCGCTTTTGCCAGGGATGGATTTGAGCAGATTGAAAATCTCCGTGGGAATAATGGCATTGCACGGCTCCATCCTTAGATGGTGACTGAAGTTGGACACCTTCAAGACTGGACATTCCATTGTTCAAAATATGTTGGTGACTCCATTGGAATGAGACAAATTAAATAAGTATGAAGGCTATCCTGGTCAGGAGGATTTCCCCACTCTATTTCTCAGCCATAGATGATTATCCACATCCTGTGCCTCTTATTGATGAATGACTAGATCTGTTGCCTAGATTTTATGAAGGTAAGGATGACAACCATGTTGATCATGTTCATGAATTTCATGCTTTGATGCAACAACCTAACATCCATCATGAAGATATTTTGTTGAAAATGTTAATGTATTCATTAGATGGGGATGCACGTAAATGGTATTTCTCGATACCCCCTTCCAACATCCCATCCTTGAATGATTTCCACAAAGTATTCAATGAACACTGCAAAAGGTTTTATCCCTCTAAAAGTATTTGCCATAATTGTTGTGAGCGATATGTAGAATGTGCTCAAGATCTGTTAGATTACTATGGCAAATATAAAGATGAAAATGATTTTATTCACTGTCCAAATGAAAGAATACATAATACTGCTGTATTTGGAGAGGAAAACATTCATAACTTTGTATCAGATGAAAATCATGTGTATGAACAACTAGAAGCAATAGTTATTGTTGTTCCTGAAATGGTATTTTTAACAATTATATTCTTGATGAAATTATTGTTTTAGAGGTTGATCACAGGTATGAAGGGAAGCTCGTTTTTTATGAATATTCTAGTGATGATGAGAAACAAGCTTATCCTATATTTGATCACTATGAAGATAGGGAGTATTATGCATAGGTTGGCCTTGTCACAAAATACATAACCCAAAGATTCGACTGGGATCAACCCTTAGTTGAGGCACATGAAGAGATCATTTATACACAGCCATAAGTAAATCAACAGTCATCAGTGGATCAAAATCCACCTACCTTAATCCTTCATCCACTTGTACCCATAGTTTACAATAAGCAACTTGAAGGGGAAAAAGAAATATGCTATCAGTCCCATGTGTTTTGTCACCATTTTCATGACACTGTAGGGGTGTATATGGAGTTGTATTTCTCAAATGTTTTGGAACCTGTAAACTTTATTGTGTCAACAACAGTCAGAGGAGATCTAGGAAATGTTTTCAAACCATTTTCATATTCCTCTTCTCTAATGTCAATCATTGGAATTATAAATACTCATATCAACAAGTTTCTTGAATGACTTTGGTGGAATTTTTCCTTCACCTAGCCCATTGTAAAAGTCAATTAGCTTAGGTTGTGTACATAAATAAGCTCCATCAAGAGCATGTGTGTTTTATTTCTATTTGAAAGTAGAGTAATATAAGTTGTTAGTATGTTGTCTGCAAAACGATGTTGCAGAACATGACTCCACAAGACCAAAGAATAAGGCACTGAAACTACAAGAGTTCTTAGAGCCTCACAGGGAGGACTCTATCCCCCATGGAGCCTATGTTAGAAAAAGATTGGTTAAGGTTCCAAGTGTCAATAACAAGCATTAAAAACAATCTCACAAGGTTCCAAGAATAAAAATCACCCATGGATTCACGCTACCAAATTGCACACAGACACATAGGCGGGCTCTACCCAAATTCTGGCAGAAAACGAATTGTGCAGAGTTATTTTACTAGTTTTGAGTCACTAACTTGAAACTTGAATTATGAACAATAGAAAAGGTATTTTTGAAAACATGAGGAGGTTTTTGTTCATAACATTCGATATAAAAAAAACCTCTGTCAGTTTTTCAAAATGTGTTATGGTTTGAGAGATATTAGACATATAAGTGTCTCTACCAACTCTTGTACAACGACGCTACCTAATTTCCTGTAGCGGTCACTGTTTTGATATTAGCCTTGTTGGAAGGTTGCCACCTGTCAAGAAGGATTAAAATGGATTCTCAAGGATACGTTAGATTTCAAGGGACACATGAACGTAATATTTAGCTCCAGTAAAGGCCTCACGCAATGAGGTGGAGACATTTTATTAATGACTTCCAACAAATTCCTGAAAGTTAGCAGTTTGTTGGATTTTTGTCTCTTTGATTGTTGCCACCTATATCCAAGGCTTAGAATCCAATGGAGGATATGGGATTCAAACTCCTAAGGTTATTTGTATGATATTTTATATTTATGTAAGGAGATATGTTGAGGAGAAGGGGTTAGATTCATGATCCAAGAGAGGAGAGAGCTAGAGGAATGGTTTATTTTCTCAATTGTAAGCCTGAGCGCCTGTTGTAATTAGCATTTCCGCCATTAGAGATTCATGAGAGTTGTTTATCATACTTTCTGTTCTTTGTTATCATTCTATCTTGTCATCTTACTTGAATAATATTTACAGATTTTGAAGATCAAAACCTGCCTTTGGTTAGTGAATTCATGAGCTCCAAAGGATTTGTGGTAATTGCCTGTTAATTACAGATTATTGTTCAATCACTCTTCAATCTATATTACAGAAACGATCTCTGTTATGTGGTTATTCTTCTCTTTGTTTACCTTCTATTATTCTATCCATATTTGAATAAGCCTTTTGTCTAATAGGCAACTTGATTGCCTTCGATCTGTAGGATGTTGTGACTCCATGCCCAATGAAATGTATTTGCAACAATGTGATGCCCTAATTTTTACATTTCTCTTGTTGATCCACCTATTCAAACTACTTTAATCCATTTACATTTCTATGTCACGAAGATTATTCTTATTTGTAGTCTGAGTGTGTTGGAGTGATAACACACCGCATTTCCACTTTTTTGTCCATAAAATTATTTTGGACACCCAATTCCTATAGACAATAAATTATTTTCCTGCATACCATTAAAATTTTGTCAAGTAGTTTAACTTCATAGTTTTGAAATGGTATGGATGCCTTGTTCGTTGTGTTGATCAATCCCCCCTTGTCTAGGGTTTGGGGCCAATGTTGGGTATGTGCTATATTATTTGTATGATTGATCCCATGTATTGTACACTTAAATGTGGGTTGAGCGATTGAGCCCTAGAAAAAATAATGCTACGAAAATTTTTGCATCTGATTTTGGTCATTTTTTAGCACGTGGTTTTCTCTTTTGTCGGTGTTGTGGTGGATTGTATTTCAATCCACAATTTTCTCATTCTAGTTAAAGAGTTAAGGTTTTGATATAATCCAGTACAATGGATTAGGATTTTTTTTAGATGGTGTGGGATCTTAAATATTGTATTTTAAACAATGAAGTTGGATGATGAATAAGAGTTAGGGGTGAAACTCAAAATAGGTTGTTGGTTTTCCCCATTTGGGTTTTCATGGTAAATCTATGTGTATATACATGACTGCAATTGTTTTCTTTTCTATTTTTAAGAATCTATGTGTGCATTCCATTACGATAAAAAAGTTTAAAACTTATAGGCAGAAGCCCCCAACAATTTTTTTTTGCGGGTTCATAGGCGATCATAGGAGGTCACTTCATATGGATTTTATGTTTTTAAGAATGGAAACGAGTTCTTAATAATGTGTGAGATTTAGGAACATGTGTGTGTTCAACAAAAATACATGTTAGCTGAGTTGGTTTCATCAAATTTAAGTTTAGAATGACAAACCTAGTAGTTTATGAATACATGCCAATATCTCTATTTTTATTGTTATTTTTCTATAAGCTACACAAATCTTTTTTCAAGAAACTATAAACATAGATAGATTCTACTATATAGAATCCATATATATATATATATATATA
>CBVK0101678501.1:0-10890 GCA_900067695.1 Picea abies | reverse complement strand
ACGATCTCCGTTTTAGGCGTTTGATAGCTCGTTGGAAAGGTATCATCGAGGAGATTTATTTTGGGGGCTCAATTATGCCTTCAACTATCATTGAGAACCTCGATCTCGAAAAACCTTC
Source organism: Picea abies (assembly GCA_900067695.1). Classification (NCBI taxonomy): domain Eukaryota; kingdom Viridiplantae; phylum Streptophyta; class Pinopsida; order Pinales; family Pinaceae; genus Picea; species Picea abies. The sequence goes on along the minus strand of CBVK0101678501.1, from coordinate 10,772 downwards.
ATTTGGACCCTCAAAATGGCACCAGAAGTTAAAACCTGCTAAAAATAGTAAATTGCCGAAATGGCCAGAAAACTGTTTTGAGCCTATTTGGAAAAGGTGGGTGGCCACCGATATCCACCTGGATCACTTAGCCAATTGGTGAGCTTGCTAACATTGTGACTCTCCATTAAATGTGGATATTTCAACTTTTTTTTTTTTAAACTATTCGATGTGCTCGTTTTAACCATAGACAATATCACTAATGTCACCCAACCATAGGCACGTAGCCACTCTCGAGCACCTTAACCTTTTGCTAGATAGAATGATATTGGAAAGCCATACTAGAACCAACAAATAAACCCTAGCTGCAACAGTAGCATGAGATTGAACCAAAAAACACCATCCAATGGCAACAACAACACAAGACAAGGAGAACGCTCCTTCTCCAAGGGTAGTGCACAAGAGAGAGAGAGAGTCTCCATAACCACAGAACAAGAATAATACTCAACTGCAGCAGTTGCAGTTGCACTTCTTTGGCTATCACCAAGAATACCAGCAAGAATATCAGAAAACCACCAAGAATGTCACCAAGAATACCACCAAGAGATACTAGAAGGTAGGGCACATATCTTAGGCTAGATAACGCTAGAGAGCGATGTTAAATTTATAGCAGCTGCAAGAGCCATTCTCCGGGAGGATGGCTAAAACCCTAGATGAGATCTAGGGCCCCCTAGTGCACTCCTGGGGTACTTGGTCTGGGACCAAACAGACAATGCCATGGCAAAAGACCCTTGTAAGGGCCCCCAGTATATGACTGGGGTTCTTGGTGTGAGACCAAGCAGCTAAAGCCCCTAGATATGTCTAGGGCCCCTGAAAATGTCCAGGGAACCCATGCCTGAGGCATGGGTTGATCCTTGGTCTTGTACCTTGGTGGATAAGACCCTTGTTAGGGCCCCCAGTATACGATCGGGGTACTTGGTCTAGAACCAAGTAGTAAAGACCCCTGAGAGGCCCCCCAGTATACGACTGGGGTTCTTGGTCTAGGACCAAGCTGTTAAAGCCCCTAGATAAGCCTAGGGCCCCTGGAAATGTCCAGGGTACCCATGCCTGTGGCATGGGTTGATCCTTGGTCTTGGACCTTGGTGGATAAGACCCCAAAGAATGTCAATCCATCAACAATATGTTTTTCTTGGACCATTCTCCACCTGGAGAATGTTTGTCCACCAACACATTGACTATCCATGATGCCATATATCAACACTCCCTCCCAATCGAGGAAGTCACCACCTCCCTCTCAACCAAGGGAGTTATCTCCACAAGTCCTAGCTTGTCCCTCAAGTATGCAAACTTTATCTTGGACAGAGGCTTTGTCAAAATATCGACGGTCTGCTCATCGGTGGAGATGTACTAGAGAATCACGTCTCCCTTCGTGACTTTATCATGGATAAAATAATACTTGATCTCAATGTGCTTTGACCTGTCATGGAACACAGGGTTCTCTGAAAGCTTCACACATCTATGATTATCACAATATATCACAGTCGAATCCAACACCTGATCAAATAGTCCAGAAATCAGCTTACAAAGCCATACTGCTTTCGTACAAGGATCACAAGTTGCAATGTACTCTCATTCTGCAGTGCTAAGTGCAACAGACTTCTATTTCCTGCTAGCCCATGATATCATAGTAGATCCCAAACTGAAACATATACCAGGAGTACTCTTTCTGTCATCTGCCCTCCCTGCCCAATCTGAATCAGTAAATCCATGTAGGTGTATGTCATTATTTGAGGCATATCTCAAACCATAATTTAGTGTCCCATGATATCTCAAAATGTGCTTTGCAACTATCCAATGTTCATGTCCAGGTTCCGCCTGGAACTGGCTCAACGTGTTCACAGCAAAGCAAATCTTTGATCAGGTATCAACCAAATACATCAATGAGCCAATCAACTGTCGATATAGGGATGACTCTACTGGATCAGAATCAAAGTCTCTCAGCTTCTTCAGATCTGTCACTATGGGAGTTGCCATGGATTTGCAATCCATCATCTCAAACTTCTGAAGGATCTTTACAACATACTTCTCTTGCCTCAGGAAGATTTCACTGCGCTTCTGCCATACTTCTAGTCCCAAATAATAATGCATGAGACCAAGATACTTCATATCGAATTCAAAGACTAGCTCCCTCTTACATTGGATAATGAGAGGTTCTGCACCTGTAAAAAACAAATCATCAACATATAGTAGTAGGATCACAAGTGCATCATTCACAACCTTGTAATAAAGGTTTGGATCAACATAGCTCTTGGAAAATCCAAGTCTCGTCAAGTAACTGTCAATTCGTGCATACCAAGCTCTTGGAAATTGCTTGAGTCCATACAAGGCCTTCTTTAATCTACATACATGGGTTTCTCTCGGGTGTACCTCAAAACCTTGAGGTTGCTCTATGTATACTTCTTCCTCAATTACTCCGTTGAGAAAAGCGGTTTTTACATCCATCTGATGTAAAGTCCAACCCATGGATGTTGCAAAAGATATGATGGCTCTAATAGAGGTGTATCTGGCAACTGGAGCAAATGTCTCATCATAATATTCTCCCTCCTGCTAGGAGAACCCTCTAGCCACGAATCTTGCCTTGTATTTATCGATACTCCTATCTATTGCATGCTTTATCTTGTAAACCCATTTTGAAGTGACTACAGCCTTTCCTTCAGGTCTAGGCACAATTTCCCATACATCATTTTTCATGATGGATTGATATTCTTCCATCATAGCTTCCTTCCATTCTTTTTTCTTGACTGCTTCTTCAAAAGTGGAAGATTTTGCATTGACAAGACTTGTCATGAATGCCACATTACTAGAGAATCTTTTGGGCCTCTTGCTTTCCATGAAGGTGGCACTGGGAGCTTTATGCCTTTCTGCTTCTTGGTCGTTTTTTGGTTTCAGGTACAATAACTGGTTCCACAGGTTCAAGTGGATGTTCTAGAGAACATGTAGTTTCTTCCTTGGGACCTTCATGTTCTTCTTCATCATTGGAATCCATGGAATTTTCTATAGATTTCTTGAAGGCAATCTTCTCATCAAAAGTCAGTCTCTGCTGATTTCAACCTTTTGTTGATGACTCACTATATCCAACGAATATGCCCTTCTTTCCTGAAGGTTCCAACTTCTTTCTTTCGTCCTTAGGAACATGAATATAGACAGGATAGCCAAAGATCCTCAAGTGTTCAACACTTGGCTTCTTTTCGGAGAAAGCTTCTTTTCGGAGAAAGCTTCTTCTAGAGTCATGTTCTTCAATATATGATGAGGATTTCTTATTCTGCACATATATGGTTGTCATAGCCGCTTCTCCCCATAGAAACATGGATAGATTCTGGTCATTCATCATTGCCTTAACATATTCCTCAATGGATCGATTCTTTCTTTTTGCCGCACCATTTTGTTGAGGATTATGTGGGATAATAAACTCCCTCATAATCCTGGCTGCTTTACAAAACGAAACGAGCTCCTTGGAGGTGTATTCTCTCGCTTAGTGAGGAGGTGGACATTGGTCCACACACATATGAGTGTATCAGATCCAAAACTCCTTTTGCTTTACATGCTTCCTTTAAAATTGGTACTTGGTGAGATCACCTGCCTCACCACTTGATGGAGTCATCTGCTCCATGTTTGCAACAGTCATTGTAGCTCCTTCTCATATCTATCGCCTGTGACTTGCTCGGAACAAGAACAACAAGAGAAAAAGTATTTCGAATAACATTTTCATAAGAACATATCTATGGTAACAAGGATGGTAGTCATCATAGAATTACCAAGGTGACCTGCCCCAGAGCAAAACAAGAAATATCTCCTAGAGGAGATGTTGGTTCATTTTGCAAACAAGTGCAATAAGCATCAATATCAATAGTACTTTCATGCAACCAAGTATACCTATAGCAGTAATAAAACCTTTGAAAGATTGTTGTCACAATTATAGTGTTTACTTGTACTGCAACAACTATCAAACTTGATACATGCAAATTGAAACTTAACAATTTGATCAATCAAACTTGGAACCTGGAGCCTCAACTGCTAGGAACGGTGCGCTTTTTTCCTCTGAATGTATTGAATCCAAGATCACTTCTTGGACAAGGTCTCTTGTACATCCCCTGCGAACACACTCATGCTTTGCTGGATGATATAACTTGAAAAGCATATACAAGTGCACACCTTTGAAATTTGTAGCATCGTTCAGCGTGTCTTCTAATCTAAAACTAGACACCATCTTGACAAGAAAAGGTTAGAAACTGAAACAAAAAGGTTCAATGATTAGAACAAGCTAGAAACCTTGAAATTTTAACTTTGACCACACAATCAAATTTGACCAAAAGTCAACCTTTGACTTTGACTTTGACCAAGAACTCAAACTTGACGTTTTTGCTGGCTGAGGGCACCAGAGGGTGCGCTATGCTAGGGTGCACTAGAATACCCAAAAATTATGCCAAACTTTTTGGGGGTTAGGTTAGGGTTTGTTGCAGCTGCAAAATCAGAAACCCTAGTTGCAGCTGCAACTGGTGCTATAACGAGCTTGACAAAGAATTGTTGATCTACTTTCTAGTGGTTAGACTTTTTTGAAGGTAGTGTGGGCCCTGTTATCCCCTACCCTAGGGATAACTAAGGAGATCACGTCTCGAGGCCCGCATGTCCTAGACATGGAGTACTGAGAGGCAAACGACTTGAGCATGGCCCCGAAGGGCCCCTCTTTTCTTCAGTGCAGTCCATTCATCATCAACAACAGTATCCATCCCAACCAGCTTGGTCCTGAAGTAGCGGTGAGTCTTGCTCCATGAGGTAATGAGTCCGGGTATCATGGTATGTATCACTTTGATGTTTGAAGCACTTGAATATGTTGTATCAAATCCTTCTTCATTTCATGATGTTGGCTTGGAAATTATGCTCTTTGCCTCAATGGAGGGGTGACATGTTGCCTTAGTAAGTTGATTTCCCTTTAGGATTGGTTGCAACTAGGTAGATCTATGAAAAGTCATCGTACGTCCCTCCATATTTACCACTTTCCATCTTTATTCCTTCCATCTCCCCTATCCTTGTTTGGGCATTGGAATTGGCTACGCTAGGAAGGGTTGTACCTTGCCTTGTGGGAAGATGGAGCTAAAGGCCCAGAGGGTAAAAGTAGTCGGTTAGAGTTAAAAGCCAATGTTGAAACCTTTGAGATGTTTCGCCAAGGGATTCTCGAGAAAGCATTGAAAAGCTTCTCAGTAAGAAAAGGGAACCCATAAGATACATAAACACTCAAGGTACTAGTTGATGGATAGGAGGTCTCATCATGAGCCGACCTATTATGACCATGGGTATGACACAACCACCTATTTGGTCACCAAACTAGGGTAGTGGCTCTTGGTGGCATAGCTAAGAGAAATGGGGTCTCATCACGAGCCAATGTTCTCATTTTCGTGAAATGTTTGTGGATAACGCTGTCACCTTTGGTCATCAAGCCAGGACAGTGGCCCTCAACTTTTCCCTTGAAGCACAAAAGCAAAAGATCAAAAGAACTAAAGCTAAGAATAAAAGGCAATGAAGGGGCTAGGAAACAATTGCATTTATGACAAGGTGCAACTCGCCCTCTACAAAGGCACCCACAGGTAAGACTTTACATTTCCCTGTTATTACATGCACCCCATGCCCAAACACTTGCTCCATGCCACCTCATACACTCACATGACTTGGATTAGATCCCACCTGGGAAACACCCCAAACTTAAGGGAGGTTAGCCCAATAGGACACCTTGAGACCTTCTCCAAACCTAACTTGTCAAATTGCATAACGTCTTTGAGCATTTGTCTTTGTTAAGGAGGGTTTGATGCACATGTTTGGGTAATTTAATTATTGGATGTGATTTACATGCTATAATCCTTGTGACTTATGAACCCTTGGAGGGTGTACTTCTTGTTGCTGCAGGACCTTGCTCAGTGGACAGGTACACAGGAGGGAATGATTAGCTCAGACCTTCATGAGAGCTTAAAGTCCACAGATGGATGCTGCAACCCCAGCTAGGGGTAAGAAGAGGCTGAAGATTTGCACCAGGAAAAAGGACATTGCCTTTGGAGGCACCTGGCAGACCTAGACCCAAGGGGATCTTGCTCTTGCATATGGATGTTGGCCTTGAATGTCACCATCATGACCCTGGACGTCATCTAGAGCTAGGATTTTTGTTTTGGGGGCATTTATGAGCCTAGTGGCACATGTGGGCATCATCTGGGGCCTCTAGAGGCCAAGTTCCCTACATTTTAGGCTCAATGTTCCACCTTTAGGCCTCAACATAACCCTAGAAGGGCATGACATCACCCTTGGAGGTGTCTTTAGATGCTAATTAATTTTTATTATGTCAAAATTGAATTTTATTGTAAATTGACCAGGTTGGCCTTATTTTGATTTGAAAACTAATTAAAGGTTAAAATTTTGTATAAATAAACATAAAGTGCTCTCATTTTTACATCACAACTCACCTCTCAAGAGGGAGGATTGAAATTTTCGCCCTAAAGGGGTTATTGGCTGAAACCACCAAGGCACACTTGCTTGGAGGCTATTTTGGATGCATTTTGGATCATTTCTTGGTGAAAGTTTTGCAAATCTAGGGTTTTTGAGCTTGATTATTCTTGGTGAAGTAAGTAAATCTACAATTTTCATTTTAGGATAAATGTCTATGGTATGTTTACTTGTTCATATGTAAGATTATGAAATTGCTTGCTTGAAACCCTAGGAGTAAGAAACATAAGGTGCTTCTTTCTTGCTCTTTATTTTGCTAGTTTTGCTTAAGAAGATCTTGTCTAGACAGACTTCTAGAGCCCTAAAGTGCTAGCACTTTAGAAGCTTTGTCTAGTTCTTATTGCATTAAATATTTTTCAAGAGTCTAATGATAGGAGAAATCGCTAGGGCCTATAAGTGCCTACACCCTAGTTGAACCTTCTCTTTGAGGCTTGGTGTTTGAGAACTTAAGGTACTACTTCTCAAGCTTCCATCTTGTTATCTTTTAGACAAGTATAATCATTGTTGTCTCTCCAAGTTAATGTGCTTCCATAAACCCTAAAGGCACTAGTCTCTTGTCTCTCTTTTGTTGGAAGGTTGATCAAACACTCAAACACTATTCTCTTAAGCTATTACTAATTGAATCCAACACTAATTTAGCCTAGATTGTTAACTTTCTTGCTGCTGTTATAAATATTTGCTACATCCATCTGGCTGTAGCAATTTTTTTGCATAATTGACTTTGAATGCTAGTTAAACACTTCAGAAGTTGCTTAGGGCATTTGATTATCATTCTGCTTAGTAAATGCTATCTTTTCACTGTCTTTTCAAGCAATTTTTAAGAGCTTTTATTGCAGCTGTTACAATTTATTAATTGCTGTTGTAAACTTATTAACTGCTGCAATTTTATATCAGCGAGCACTTATTTTCACTATCCATTGTCTATTGAGGTGTTATTATCATATTTGTACTTGAAATTATTGTATATGCATGATATATTGTCTTGTTTTGGGCAGGTACGTCAAACACTTCATTAACCTCGTCTTTTAGACACAGACTTAGTGACTTTGGTAACCAATGAGAGGGGGGAATATATCTTGACCATAACCCTAATTTTCCAACCCTTTAGGTTACCGGGGACGCCTCCCTTGGGGTAGACTCTGCCTATGCCTAAAAAGTGGGGATTTCCTATTAAGGTGACAGTGATAGGATATCTTGTTTGTTACACCAATCTCCCTTGCCTTGGGCTTTGAGCAAGTACAAATTGCGCGATAATAGGCCCATAACCTATTAAAATATTCGATGTGCTCATTTTAACCATAGAAAATATCACTATTGTCACCCAACCATAGGCATGCAACCACCCTTGAGCACCTTAATCTTTGCTAGATAGAATGATTCTGGAAAGCCACACTAGAACGAACAGATATACCCTGATTGTAGCAGGAGCATGAGATGGAACCAAAAAACACCATCCAACGACAACAACAACACAAGACAAGGAGAGTGCTCCTTCTCCAAGGGTAGCGCCCAAGAGATAGAGTCTCCATAACCACAGAATAAGAACAATACTCAACTGCAGCAGTTGCAGTTGCACTTCTTAGGCTATCACCAAGAATACCACCAAGAATGTCACCAAGAATACCACCAAGAGATACTAGAAGGCAGGGCACATATCTTAGGCTAGATAGCGCTAGAGAGAGAGACCAAGAATCACCCCAGAAGATGCACCTTCCTTTCTTGCAAATGCAGCTTTAAACTTGCACTATACCTTTCTGAGAGAGTAAGTGAAGTGTGTGTGTACAAATGAGCTAGAGCACCTCCTATTTATAGTGGTTCTTGTCAACTATATGGGCCGACTTGTCTTTCTGGAAGATAATACATTTATACTATTTATTCTACTAGCCGACTTATCTTCTAGGGATTTTACACATCTGTTTAGGGTTTCTTTTGCTTTCAGAATAATCTATTCTAGCCAAAGGTTACACATGGAGGTTAATACCTCCCGCAACTACCATAATATCAACAATTTTCGCTTAGAAGGGATTATTCATGGTTGGGATAATTGAAATTGTTTGATGGAATGTGAGGATTGAGTTGGAACTAGAGCAAACATTACTATATTGCTTGTGGCATATGAAATACTTCTTCCAACCTTTGCAGTTACACCGTTGTTTGAACTTAGTAACATGAGTTGGATTGTTATGATAAATGTCTCTTCAAAAAAGGTTCGCAGGGATATATAATTATGTTGCAGTTTTAGGGGGTGGTCTTCAAAGTATCTCCTTCCCTTAACTTTATTTCACACCTAAGCCATATTTCTGGTCTTATGGGGTACTCTTTGGTGACAAAATATTAGCTTCTTGTCTAGGACATGTATTCTACATTGTTTATGGACTATGTTAGTATCAAACTTGACCAAAATTGATTTGTTTTCGACTAATTATACTTGATGTTAATCTTAAGATTTACTCCACAACTTGAGCTCCCTTAGTGGTAAGTTTCTTAGAGAAACATAGGAACAGTTGAATTCCTCCTTTCACCTATTTGAATTCTAAGCTTCTTCCACATCTCCACTCCATTTTTTTCAAACTTTGTTCTTCCTAGTGGCATTGATTTATTTTGGTCACTTGTGAGCAATAGTATAATCTTTCTTTCTTTTCCTATTATTGAATTGGAAAGTTTGAGCTTTATTGAAGAATATTTGAAAACCCTCGTTCCAGATTGAATGTTACATTTATACAACGATTTTTGATCATTTGGCCTTGCATCAGTTATAAGGAAATGGTTCGAGTTACACATGATTGCTAGTTTTTATACACATAAGCATAGAAAGGAATACATAAGAATGAGAGAGAATGAATTAATACATTATTGAGTGATGCAATGTCTCATTACATGGGAAAGAAAGTAGCTATGCAACCCTAGAAAACCTAATCTTTTAATGAGTACATTAATTAACTAATGATCACATTACTTTTTTGTAAAGACTTTAATATAGCCTTAATGCACGCCCAAGTCCTAATTATAACCATTATATGTAACACCTCCCATAATGGTCATATTACTAAATTGTTTGTTATGAAACAAAGATAGAACTTTGGATAAGCAAGAAGTTCGCTGCCCACTGCAGAATAGTCTTTAATGAGCAACTAGAGGTGAACTATATCTGGCAAGGTTAATGAAGTACAAATCATGTCAGCCTCCTTTTGTTTGACCATGGATTCACTTATCGGATTAGGGCCAATGTTCATTGAATAGTCAATGTCTCTAACATTGACATAGAACTTGGCTTGTTCTCTAAATTCACCTCCACATCTTGGCCTTATTTGGAGACTTACTTTGTGTTCTAGGGGTTGGTGCCTTTCTATTGGATGCTTTGGTTGGTGATGTTGGGCGTACTTAGCTTTCGATGGTGATTCATAGTGACTTTAATAAGCTTATGTCCACTTGTTTGCAAGGGGGAACCCTTAACTCCTTTGATGTAGTTTCCATGCACGAGTTTGGAGGTTTTGTCCCACTCTATTTTATTGATGACTTTACAGAGGATTCCCAATTTCTTTTGGTAGATCAACATGATTATGTGGATTTGTCCTTATTAGACGTACTATATGTAGGATCATTTAGTGTTTCACATGGATCTTTTCTTTCCCTGCTATGATATTTGACATGAACATTTTGCTCATAAGTTCTCTTAGCTCCTGACCTAGCTATGTAACCTAGCTCGCGACCCAACTCCATAACCTAACTCCATGACCTAGCTCGTGATCTGCCTTCGACTCCTCATGCATTTCTTCCCCTTGAAACGTCGTCGTAGATCCTCTGGAGACCTTGTCACGACCCTCTGAAACCTTGTTGCAACCCTCTACAAGATCCTTTGTAGCCTCTTCAGGACCCCTTTAAAACACCATCACAACCATCTGCAACTCAAACCCTCTTAATTTTGAGCCCGCACTTGCATTCTTTACAACTTAAGCCCGCACCTACATTCTTTACAACTTAAGCCTACATACATTATTGCTCGAGCCTATACCACCTGTGATCCCAACGCCCATTTGCCTCTGCCCTCCAGTTATCAATGTTTGGGCAGCCAATAGAGAATAGGAGAAAGATTTCTTCTGGCTCGATGTCCCTCATGCCTCCTTCATCTTCCACCCTGTTCTCCACCCTTGCACTCTTTCCTCTCTATGTCACCCTCCTCCTTATTGTTTCCTCCCCCACCTCCTCTTAGATCCCCCCTCGTCCCCTCTCCCAACAAACCATCAACC
>CBVK0101678499.1:0-11998 GCA_900067695.1 Picea abies | reverse complement strand
CCCCCCCCCCCCCCTTCTTTCCACCTATTTTCATATCGACATATTTGGGAGGCCATTTGGATGATGAACACTAGCAAAGTAACGGATGTGGAAGGGTTTCAAGCATAACTCAGTGGACTTATTGAACCATGTGGTTTGCATGGGTTTTCCACAATCTTGGTCACATCAAATTATTCACCCATAATCCAAATTTCCTCTCCCCCCCTTTTTTCCACCTATTTTCATATTGAGATATTCATGTGGCCATTTGGATGATGAACACTAGCAAAGTAACAGATGAGTAAGGGTTTCAAGCATAACTCTTCAAGTAGGGTCTTCACGCTACGGATAACCACCTAGTCGATTTGTTGAACCATGTGGTTTGCATGGGTTTTCCACAGTCTTGGTCACATTACATTATTCACCCGATTCACAAATTGGGCTTTAGAATGGATCCCAACAAATATAGGATGATCATGGTTGGCCACACGTTTTCTAAACTCTACGCTACAGTCTTGCATTTTAAGCTCTTTGGGGAGCTTGAGCAGAGACAACTTAGAGCTAGAGGACATGCTGGATTCCGACCTAAGCACTAGACCCTTGATCAATATCCTAACACTTTGGGCCATCATTGAGGAGGCATGACATCGCTCTCCGAAAGGTATTTCAGAGACCTTGTTGACTGCCATTGTGTGTCTATACAAGTTAAGCCATGGTTGTCTATGCATAGCACATGGGTTATCATATTTTATCAAGAGTACCATTGGGGTCAAACAGGGTTGCCCCCTGTCCCCCTCTTTGTTTGGACTATACATTGATGAGTTGGAGTCCTTTTTACATGAGCACATCTAGGACAGAGAGGGGTGCCTTATCCACTAGGTCTTGATTTCTATTTTTCTTTTCGTGAATGGTGTGATCCTTTTAGCCTCATTTCTTGAAGGATTGTAGAGATAGCTAGATGCCTTGGCCCTCTTTTGTGACCTTCGTAAGTTGACGGTCAACCTGGATAAAACCAAGATCATGATCTGCAACGGGTTGAAGAAGACCCTTATTGATCACCATTTCTTTTTCAGAGGAGAGGAGATTGAAATCACTGGCATGTATATTTATTTGGGGGTACTATTCACCAGACCTCGCTTCAGTTTGTGACATACATTTCAGGCTTGAGTCAGCAAGAGCTACGGATCTTTGGCCCTTCTTGAGAGACAGTGTTTTCAGAACCATTTTTAGCACATATTGTTTAAGATGTCGCTCATGGGCACTTGTGTTCAACCCACATGTTTATTCGGTTTTTGACGTTTGGGGTCCTGGTTTACTAGAGTGTGATTGTTCTTTAGTAGAGAGAGTTTAGCCTATCCTACTTTAGTAGACAATCCCTCAACCCATCATCCTTATTGAGTTTGGTGCTCCACCCTCCTGGTTGAGATAGTGTTTGGCCTGTTGGAGATATTACACTCTCACCTAGAATTATTTTCCTAAGTTTGATACTCCAATGTTGAGAACACTTGAATATTCTCTCTAGAGAATGCCCCTACAAAATAGGGTGCTCCTCTTTAGTTCAGAGTCGGTTGCACTTAGTTACACTAGTTGAAGTCATTCGTGCATGGAAACCTCGATTTTATCATCAACAATTGTCTGTGTTTCTTTCACTTCCACACGTGTGACTCAGTTAATTGACGATTGCATGGATTGATTAACTAGGACTAGGTGGCAGTTCACTCCAATGTTCGTCAGTGAGTGTCTAGATCTCTCTAGATCATTATTATGGCGCATTAATTACTCATGTAGCCTATATCTATTGTAAATTATTCACTCTTTGAGTGTGGAATACGGTTAATAGAAATTCTTTCATTCTTTCCTTCAATTTTTTGTCTCTTCTTTTCACATCATCGCAAGTTGTGTATGCTTCATTGTTAGCTAGATCTTTTGTGCAGGTATCTCAGAACTCTACATGGTATCAGAGCCCACAAGCCACTAGCAAGGATTGTCGCCAACACTCTTTTGCAGGTATCGAAGACCGAACAAAGCAGCAGAAAAGATGGAATATTCACCAATAATACTTCTCATGCCTCATAACTATTTGGAGTGGAAGCCAAAGATTCTACTTCTTCTTAGAAGTAGAGGCTTATACCAAATAACCATGGCAATGGAAGTAGAGCCTTATTTTGTCGATGAAAAAAATGACTTTCTTTGCAGACAAGATATGGCCATAGGATGTATCTGCTTGTTTATTTCTCCTGAAATTCTCCACCAAGTATGATGAATTACAAGACTCAATTCCAAAGGAATTATGGACCAGATTTGAGGTTCTATTTGGGAATAAGGAAAGATTGCATGCAAAAGGTTGACAAGATAGAGCCAGTAGAAAATCCACTGGAAGATCAATCCTCTCAATTTGAAGAACCTTCTCCATAGGTATCTGTACAATTTTTTGTTCCATTCATTGAAGATGATGTCTACTCCATTTTAGATTTGTTTTCTGAATCACATGCAAAAGCTATCATCCATGCATATCAGGAGTCACATGTAGACACTTTTTCATGCGCCATTCATGCATCCCAGGAGCCACATGCAAAGACTACCATGCATGCATCTCAGGAGCCCAAAAGGGGGCCACACACATCAGATTCAATTTTGACATTCTCTGAGTAGAATTTGCAGAAATGAATTGGATATTTGAATTCCTCTCGGAAAAATACCCAATTAAAAAAAAAATCGTCCAAAACAAAGTCGGGAAGTGAAGTTATGAGCATTTTAAAATCAACAAAATTTTGGTGTTTTTTCGGAAATGACCGTACGATTTTCAAAGTTTCATCCAAACTTATTTAGATCTTCTTATTTGCAATAAGAGAAAGTGGATATGTGTGGACATTTCACTGGTGCATCTACAGGATCAGATCCATACAAACATCTACATCTTCAACAAAATCTTCACCGAGCTTAAATTTGCACATTTGCAAGGTCTCCTTGAAGTGAAGGATACAATTGCTTATCATGCTTAGCAATTGTCCTTTTTTGAATCTTTTGATGCATTGTACTTTGAGGGGTGGTTTTTCCCATGAGGTTTTCCTCCTTTCCTCACTTTTTCAGCGTTTCATTTTTAAATGCATTGTACAATGGGTACCTAACATGGCTTCGACTGCTAGTACCCATTCATCATGTACACCCTAGTAGTGTTCGGGGGGGTGTTGGAGATATTACACACTCACCTAGAATTATTTTCCTAAGTTCGATAGTCTAATGTTGAGAACACTTGAATATTCTCTCTAGAGAATATTTCCCCACAAAATAGGGCGTTCTTCTTCAGTTCAAAGTCAGTTACACTTAGTTATACTAATGGAAGTCACTCATCCATGGAAACCTCAGTTTTATCACCAACAATTGCATATGTTTCTCTCACTACCACACGCGTGACTCAGATGATTGCATGGATCAGTTAACTAGGATTAGGTGCAGTTCACTCCAGTGTCTGTCAGTGAGTGTCTAGATCTTTTTAGATTACTACTATGGCACATTAGTTACTCATGTATCCTATATCTATTGTAAATTATTCACTCTTTGAGTGTGGAAAACGGTTAATAGAAGTTCTTTCATTCTTTCCTCCATTTTTTTGTCTTTTCTCTTCACACCATTGCATTCTGAGTATGCTTCATTGTTAGCTAGATCTTATGTGTAGGTATCTTAGAAATTCTATATGGCCTCGTCTCACTTTGCCCCGCATTCGACGTCTCGTTGATATAGTGAAGGGACGAGACATGTATCCATACTTGGCTTACTAATCATCAGAGCCCCTTGCATCAACTAGTTCTTTGACTCATTTTTGATGTTGGTATGTCGGGGTCTTAGATCTCCTAGCATCTATTGGTATTACGATGGACTGACTCCGTCTGTTTAGGTATTCCCAAGATGCACCCAACCACTTCTTACCTATTAGACATGATATGAACACCAACATCAGAGAGGATATCTTCATGCAGTTTGTTGAAATTGTAGCTAGGAAGTTCTTACATCATCATTATAGCGTCCTAGGATGATGGAGGACAATGAAACATAGGCTAAGTTGATTAATTAAATGTTTTCCCAAGTCTAGGAAAATAACTGTTGATGTGTTATAATCTTCAGTTGATTTTATTGAGTACCTTTTCTAAGGTTAAAGTGAAAAATAATTTAAGTTGTGGTTTTTTAATCTTGACCATTGATCTCATATTGATGGAGAGAGAAGATCTTAGCCCTCCATCACTTTGGAGATTAGGGTTTCACTTACTCAACAAAGTAATTAGCATATCGACTTGGCTGGGGGGTGCACTTGAGAGAAAGGAATTGATTTATGAGAGAGATCGATTGTAGGTTTGTTGGTGAGAGTTTTTGTAGGAGGACATATGAGACATAGATAGGTGGATCAACTCATCTCTTCACTAAATCACAGAGGTACTCTTCATATATGACATGGTAGAGTTAGAGTGACGTAGGAGGGCTGTACTATTGAGTAGAGGCTCACCTTCTCTTCCTCTGTTTCGTTCTGGGTGTCTTCTGGAAGGTTTTAGGAAGGTCGTATGATTCTGCTAAGGAGGGTTTGCTGAGATTGATCAGCAATTGGCTGAGGCCTATTTACCATTGTAAGAGATCTCTATATTTTCATGCATATTAATAAAAATCCACAAATTTGCTGCACTGGTTTTCCCTCTGAGGTTTTTCTAGGGACGATTGTCCAAAAACTAGTGTGTAAAATTGTTGTGATTGCTGTTATTCTTTACTGTTTAAATCTTGGTTATTATTTTATGTTGTGCATATTATTTCTGTGAAGAGAAAACCTAGATAAATCAGTTAAATAATTGAAAAGTGAACTAGGTTTTAGAAATTTCACACAATTTGTTTGGGTCACTTGGATAAAACCCTCAGGGTGGGTTACATCGAAAGATGGCCTTCTATGGTGAGCACTTCATGGTTATGAGGGATGGACTCATTGATCAACCCCATTACACACTTCACCATTGGATGCATGCTCTTTGGATCCCCTTGGGCTAGTTCAAAGTTTTCTCTCATAGACTGTGGATTACAATTGACTGTCATATTGATCGATTAGACAAGATCTGCTAGTTGTGCCACCTTCGAGAGGTTGAGATTGAGGAGCACTTCATCTTCAATTCCTTGATATATTAGGAGATTTGTATACGGTTTCACTGTATTTTCAGAGAGCTACAGGTGCTGGGTAGTTTCTTTAGGTTCCCTGACATGCTTGGCCTTATACATGTAGGAGACCTTATGTCTCCGCACTTCTATACTCTAGAGTCTAGCCACATCCACATCTTGTACCAACTCTCACCCTATAGATTACTTCCTTTTTTATGGTGCTCCCACTAGGGGCACTAGGCAGCAAATGGATAGTGTTGACCCTAGAGCAGTGAGGACAGGAGGCACTACTACTTTTGTGAGACCCCAACGTCATCACTAGACCCGATCTCATATTTGCAGGTAGACCAATTGCTAGATGATATATTCCACATCACAGCGACGAGTTCTTCCTTCTAGACGACAACAACACTCACTCTAGCTCCTCTTTTGATTCTTCTTTCGGGTAGATATCTATCTTGAGTTTCTCCATTAGGCCTCGGATGGTAGGAGAGATGATCTCTGTGGAACAAAGTAACCTCGTACTACTAGTGCCATTGACTCTATATCCACTCACTTTATACATCTCTCTCATGGATTGCCTGTTCATCTTTGGAGTTGGCTTTCTAGGGTTTAGATTAGACTTCTACTCTATTTTACTTCCTGCTTCTTGATTTTATATAGGAGCTGCTTTAGTGCTCTCGCTTTGTATACATAACGTTGTACCTAATAGTCTCATTGATCTATGTCAATGGTCATTAGCTGGACATTAATACATTTATCTTATCTTATCTTAAATTATCTCTTTGTCATCTCGTCTACAAGGGGCCATACTCTGCTTTTTTACGTCTTGTTGAACTTTCTAACCCAACAAATGAAGTTAATTAAAATATTTTAACGTTAACCAGAATTTATACTTGCTGTTATAAATTCAGAAATTATGCATGCAACTTACCACTGAGTTATTATTCAGAAAATAAACAGCAGAAGCATACAGTAAACCAAGCACAAAAATTAGGACAACACGAGGAGTATCGTGGAAACTCCAGTGTGGGGAAAACCAACAAAGTAGATGCTTTATTGACTTCAGAGGAATGACAAATTACAACAGAAAATACAAATTTTCTTACAGCAGAAAATCAGTTGACTTTACAGCAGTACGGCCCAGCAATGTATGGCTCTGTACTGTACGGCCTGTACGACCTCCTTCTCAGCCCATCTACTGCTCAGAAATTCAGCCAGCAAGGCCCCTGATTTTGGGCCTCAGCTGCTATTGTAGTTCGGCCTGATTTGGCCCTCTGGTTCTCTGCTGTACGGCCTCTGGTATGGCCTGATTTCCTTGCTGAAATGAGCTTGCTGTATGGCCTCCTCTTCCCTGAAGGTTTGGCTTAGCCAAAGCACCCTCTTTTAGTTCAGCTCTTGCTCTATTCCTCAGCCAACAATTGCCTCAGCCTAGCACCCTCCAACTCCTCTCTTGCTCAAATCACAAATGAGGAATGTGTGTCCTTCACACCCTCGGCTCCTTCCTTTATCCTTCCATCAGCCTCCATCTTGTCTTGAGATGTGTGCTCAACCTAGTGTTCAATGGCTCAGATTGAGGCACCTCCTTTGGGCTGGACCCCACACTGCACTAAGTGGTGCTTAGATAGGGTCTCACAAAGCACTCACAAGCTCATGAGGTGTGCCCCCCCTCTTCCTAGGACCCACAATCCACTCAAGACTGAAATTTTCCTGATTGCCTAAGTTAGACTTAGGCTAAGATAATAAGGCTGATTTGGGTCATTAGTGTGTCCATCAGCTAGCCTAGGACACATAGGCATAGCTGAGACATCTTACCGAGCTACAAAAACTAACACGACTAAATCTTTGAAGCCCAATCTCCCTTACCCAAACTATCTCCATAGAACCTTGGTTTCACCTACTCTTCCCATCTTTTGCAGTTAGATACTAATTTGGCTCTACTCTTCCTGAGTCCTTTATCCACTTTCCATTACCTGCTCTGTATCTCTGCACTTCTCTCTGCAAGCTCTTTATTGTCTTAGCCAACTCTACTAGCTCTGACTTGCTTCCCTGTCCATTGGACCCTGAAATTATAATCTGCAACAGAACCACACAGTCTTCACTCATGACGTCTGATCTTTTTTTAGCAATACCTTGACACAACACTCTCTGCTTGAGCGTCCCCTGCTCATCAACAATACTCTGTTATTAAAAACTCAGCCCCTTTCCATTACCAGGCTGTTACTCTTTCAAATGTGTCTTCGCACCACTACATAGGCACAATCATGAGTACTGCACTCTAACTTACCCAATACTGACATCTGGCCTGTACTTTTAACATCTGGAAATGATTTTCAAAAATTGACATGTTTTGGAAAACTTTCACATGGAGCAATTGCATCGTTCAGAGTCCATTTACCCTTTTTCTTGCAGCTCTATAAAATGA
The DNA here is from genome assembly GCA_900067695.1 of Picea abies. Taxonomy (NCBI): domain Eukaryota; kingdom Viridiplantae; phylum Streptophyta; class Pinopsida; order Pinales; family Pinaceae; genus Picea; species Picea abies. The sequence continues at coordinate 4,464 of CBVK0101678499.1, read as the reverse complement.
CTAGATGCTTCCTTAGAGAACCGAATCCTTCTGTCATATTGCCCCCTGGATTACCTTTCCAATGGCTGTACTTATACCTTAATCTGATTTTGGAGCTACAAGTCATGGTACTCTGAGCAATTTAACCCCCTTTTTCACCTATTTCATTGGTACAATAAATCTCCAAGGTTAACATCTTCCACTTGTAGAAGAAAATATGGCAAGAACCAGGAAAACTTTTATATTGGGCGCTGATAGTATTCCAGATTGTGAATACATAGCAACTCTCAGGTTCAATATCTGATGCTCTTCTAGTCTAGTTGAATCTTGAAAGAGAGTCATGGTTTCAATAATTCCTTAAAGAACTACCTGAAATCTTCGATGACGATCCTATAATGACATTGGAGAGCCTTTCTTTTGATAAATAGGTGTTGAAAAGCAGACACATAAGAAAAGGAAGATAGATACAAATTAGGCTTTGATTGAAACCATCGAGACTATCATTATTGATATAAAAGCAATGCATTTGTTTGCAGCTGTAACAGTGGGAGTAGCATCAATGCAAGTTGCTTAATCTAAAACCTTGGATATGCGAAAAGAAATTAGACACAAGGATGAAAAAATTTCCAATTTGAAAAACTGGGTTGTGTTTTGGAAATCTGGTAAGCATAACGTAAGTGAATTTGTCACATATGCACCAAGGCTTAGCGAAGAAAGCTTACTTTTCTATAAGTTGTCTTCGGAATAAAGGAAATTCTGGATGAGGAAGTAGTGATGGAACAACTCGCATGGAGATATATAGATACAAGGAAGAAGTGTGATTGTTTAGATAAGATCATTTTGTGGTACCATTTTGCACCCATTCCGACAAGTGTATGTATAATGGAACCTAGAGATATTGATAAACTTGGAGCCAACGTACAAAAAAGCGAAAGGAAAGCCAATGAAATTCTCAAAACGGCTAATACTTGATATTGATGAATGCTTTGCAAATGCCAGAGAAGTAGCAAAACAATGCAAGCTGCTAACATTCAAAACCAAATATGCCTCTAAGCCACTTCTTGGCTTGATCAGTCTAGTGGGGAATTTACAGGTGGAAGATAAAGACCACTTGTAAGATTTGTCGAGTTTAGATGAGGATTCAAGTGCTACATTGAAGACCCACCGCTAGAAGGCAAATTTTTATAGGTGATACTTGTAGAGATCTCACTACAAATGATGCTTTTCATCGTACTTTGAGCTAAGGAATGACCTTATTGTTCCATGCCTTAATGCTTTGTCAGCAGATGCATGCTTTTAGGATCCCAATGGGCCAATTTCGGGTTGGCTCACATTGGCTTCATCATATCACATGAGCAGACATGATCTGTTAACGTTATCATCTTCACGAGACCGAGACAGAGGACTTCATTTTTTGTTGCCCCATCTACAATGAGGTCCGTGGTTGGTATTATTGCCTTTACAGGGATTCCCATGACTCCTCCAATTTCATTCGGTATTTGGACTTGTTCATGTGGATGCCATCAGGAAAATTACTTGCTTTATGTGTTCATTTTAGATAATCTTTTCTCACTATCGTGAGATTGGAGTGTGTTTGAAGTGCTTGGTAGTGGTGAGCAACACAAACAATTGGAATCCCCCAAAATTTAAGCAACTATAAATACTAAATAGTCTCTATGGATTTACTTCCAGTACAAAAGGCTGACTTTAAAGACCTTTAAATGCTGGAAGACTTCTACCTTATATGCGCTGTAGCTGTTGTTTTGCCCTTTGTCGAAACTTTCGCTGACCATTTTTATTTAATTGTTTATTTTTTTGGCAGCAATGAAGAATCCTGCATGTTTGGTGTAACTTTGGATGATTATTTTCTTTTACTTGTTTAAAATTTAGAATTTTATGGCAGTGGTGAAGAATCCTGCAAGGAAACTTTTGTAGATTAATTTTATTCGTTTAAATTTTTATGTCAGCGATGAAGAATCCTGCAAGTTTGTGGATACTTTTGCTGATTATTTTTATTTGTTAAAATTTTCATGGCAGTGATGACGAATCCCGCGAACTTGGCAAAGTATCAGGCAAATCCAAAGATTGCACCTGTCATTGCTAAGATGATGGGCAAGTTTGCTGGAAAATGAACGGTATCTTGGTTTAGAGCCTTTAATTTAGGCTGGGAACATGTTACTTGCCTTGTGTAGGGCAGCTAAATTAATTTTCATCTTGGACGAGTGGTCTTTATCAAATAAATAATACCGAAGCTCAGGTTCTTTCAGTTTATCTTTTTTCCTTCCAAGTTCCGATGGTAGTTTAGTTTAAATGCATTCATGTTGCGAGATAAACTTGGATTTTTGTTTACGGAGTATTTGAGTCTTATTCACCATGATCCATGCTTGTATAAGGATACTATTATATTAGGTTTACTGGGCCTTATCCATGGCATCGCAGGCTTGTATTGCTAACATGCTTTGGTGTATATCTTGAATTATGCCTGAATTTGTATGTCTATATTTTACGCCTTTAGTGGTTATCCAACAAGAAGATGTCATCTAGTGAGTGCAGGGTATACCATAGTTATTGAAAATTTCTTCTGTTTTTTACGGTTTTCTCTAAGTTGCTCTTTCCAAATGCTTAGAAATTACCTGAGTTCACACTGAAAAAACATTGAATATATAAAGACCTGCAGTCTTGGCATTTTGAAATACATCGATGGCTTCTGAAATAATCATTCTTTTAATGCACCAGTTTCTTGAGGTATGAGTGCTGGACCTTGGGTATGTTTATTAAGGATAGGAGAATTATTAATTTTTTAAACTGATTCAAAATTCAACTCGATTGGTAAGGGAGAAGCGCCATTGGAAAACTCTCCAATATTTAGCTATGAGTACATAATAAAGACACTTTCTTTCCACATTCTACAACATGCACGGCATTAGAAAACTCTCCAATATTTAGCTGCGAGTACATGATAGAAACACTTTCTTTCCAAATTCTACAATATGCACGGCATTAGTCTGGTAAGAAAGATCTATCTTTAATAAAGCGCAAAATGTGCATGCTACTAGAGATTAGAGAGCAACCAGCATGAAAAGGTAGACAAGATGACAAATATAGAAAGCTCAATATAAAATAGGGCTCGTCTCACATGTTGAATTCCTTTATGTGATGATTAAGTAGGGTTGGATTTTTAACTTTTATTGTCTTTGTTATCGTGGAAAGTCAGCCTATAAAGGATAGATGAGGGGGTGTTCATATCTGAGGCATAACTTTCCCATGGATTTGTTTTCTGAAGTCTGGCTCAAGTTCTGGCAGCTTTTACCAATTTTTTGAGTTCATTCTTACGTGGGTTGTTGTAGAGAGCTTTTACCAACTCAGTTTGCATTCTTTAGGTTGTTGGTAAACAACTCTCATGTAAACAAAATTTCCATAGAGTTCACTCTAATTTTGAAGGCTTTGAAATGATTAGTAGCTTCTATATGTGCATTGAATGTAGTATTCTGGTTCATCTTGGTTGATGTGCCTGTGGCTTTGTGGCCATGAAAGATTGTTCCTATCTGGGGAAAATAGAAACACACGCAAAGAGCAGGACTGGGAATCAATAATGGAATTATGGGTAACCGACAATAATCACATTGTGTGGGTTGATGTGGTCGGGTGGTTAAATTAAATTGCTTTCAGTGTTGAGACCTTTGTTCAAGAATCCTTGTAAACACGCTGCTGTGTTAACGTGGCCATTTACCTGAAGGAAAAAAGAAATCACATTCACATTCACATTCGACATTGGGCCATTTACCTGAAGGAAAAAAGAAATCAGCGAATTAGCCAATCAGAAAAAAAAAAAGCTACTATAAGTGATTAGGAACGACATAATGCTATTTAGAGAATTCTTAATTTTCACTTTCAAAGTGTAGTTTTAATGGTAACTATTACTGTCTATTAAGATAATGGTGACGATTGCTATTTAGAGAATTCTTAAATTTCACTTTCAGAGTGTGGTTTTAATGGTGACAATTGCTGTTTATTGAGATAAAGTTGCTTAATACAGGTTTTCAGTGGTAGAATCTAGATGAGTTTCGCACATTGGGAAAAATGTGTTGATAAATCTTTATTAATGTGGTATATTTGGGTCATCAGGTTTGAGGTTTTGTTTTAGATAAGTGTTTATAGTCTACAAACATAACATTTTATGCTGTACGTTTGATTATGGATAATCTATGCAATATAATATGGATAATTATGAATATCAAATAAGGGATGTTTTCGAGACATTTCTCTTTTTCTGTTTTGTCATCTAGGAATTGAGTATCTCCTTGATGTTTAAATTGATCTTGTTCGTTTCTAAAGATTATCGTGATTATCGAAAGTTATTTCTATTCATTTCACAAGTTTAAGGGGCATACGAGAATCCATACGAGAATGAGGATTCTTGAGACCAATTATTTAAGAATGGAGCAAATTGATCTTGCTCATTTCTAACATGTGAGATCGGAAGAG
>CBVK0101678497.1:0-11317 GCA_900067695.1 Picea abies | reverse complement strand
CCCAAGAAGCTCCGAAGCGCAGTGTGTGTGGTTGGGGCTAGCCAGTCACGAATGACCTGGATCTTGGCTATATCCACATGCACACCATGTTGATCAATGATGTAGCCTAAGTAATGGACCCTTTCCATGTCGAAGGAGCATTTTTCCAAGTTTGCATATAGATTGTGTTGTCGTAGGGTGTGCAAAACCTGTTGAATATGTTGCAAGTGTTTCGCACAAGTATTTATGTAGATGAGGATGTCATCCAGATACACCACTACAAAAGTACTAGTGAAAGGTCGTAGTATATCGTCCATCATCCTCATAAAATTCGTTAGAGCATTTGTCAAACCAAAGGGTATGAACAACCATTCAAAAAGACCTTATTTGACTTGAAGGCGGTCTTCCATACATCTGTCTATTCTCTTGGGACCTGGTGGTAGCTAAACTTCAGATCAATCTTACTGACGTATTTGGCCCCCGTGAGCTGATCAAGGAGGTCGTCGATTTGGTGAATCAGGTACCGGTTCCGAACTGTGATTTTATTCAGGGCCTAGTAATCAATGCAGAGTTACCAGGTCTCGTCTTTCTTTTGCACCAGTACGATTGGGCTCCCACAAGGCGATGAGCTGGGACAAATGTGCCCCTTGTGGAGCAATTCTTGGATATGCCTCTTGATCTCCTCGTTTTCTAACAGGGAATGACGATAAACCGACCCATTGGGTAGTGGTGCACCTAGGGTAGAGATACCGCGGTAGGAGAGGAGAAGATATCTGAGTATTCTTCCATGATCTTATCCACTTTCTTCTTTTTTGTGGAGAGATTGATCGCAAAGGCCCTGGATGTGGCTGTGATCTTTTGCTTACTCTGAGAGAAAATCACAAAGAAGACAAATTTCCCGATCTGAGAGATGACCTTCCTACATTGCTTGGCAGAGATCAAGGAAATAGCACTAGGAGGGACTGCCTTAAGTATCCTGTACAATTTCATGTTAAAAGTAATAATAACACTACGAGGCCTAGATTCAAATACAACATGACATTTCCATAAATAAGGGTGGCCCAAAATAACATTACAAACTTCAAGAGGAGAAAAATCACACAATACCTCATCTTTGAAGGGATTGATGCCGTATGACATTCAACATTGTTGGTTGACACAAAGATCACTTCCTTGGTGGAGCCATCTAATGGTGTAGGGTTGTAGGTGTGGTGTTTTCGGTAGGGTCAGCCGCTTGATGACCTCTACTGAGATGAGGTTCTTCTGGCTACCACTATCAACGATGAAGTGCAACAGGGTTCCTTTTACCCACATCTGCGAATGTAAAAGGCCCTCGCCTTCTTTTGGCTCGTTTGGTTCACCAAGCTTGAGCTTGGTGGTAGCAACGGTGGCACTGGGTTCCACGTCAATGATCTGTCTTCCCCTTTCTGGTTTTGACTCAGAGTCAGAACCCACATCTGATTCAGAGGCTTTCACTTCGGCCACTTGCGATTGTTTTGAGCGGAAATCAATAGTGTTATTCCAAGGGCTCTTATGGAAGTTGCACCACTTCCTAGTATCCTTCTTTGTCCTTCCAATGTCCTTCTTTGCTTGCATCTTGGACTGGTTGTCCTGATATTGTTCATCTTTTCTTTGTCCTTTGTTTTGTAGTTTGGGGCCACTCTTTCTTGGTTTTTACTACGAGGGGTTCCTAGGCCCAAATTGTTGCGTCTTTTATTTGAGATTCTGCTCGATTTTGACAACATATCGATAGGCCGCACCCAAGGATGAGATGTATAGAAATTCCATTTCGGTCTGGATGTATCTATGCATAGCACCGCGATACTTGAGCACCAGATGTCACTTTGAATCTTTGATACCCAGCTTGGTGCGCAGGTTATGGAAGATATTTGTGAAATTCGACACTCCTTGGTCTCTTTCTTGCCATAGTGTGGTCCATTTGGTTACAAGTCGTCATAAATTCCGACATGGTAGTATTGTTCCTTAATAACATCCCTAAAGGATTCCTAGGTGGCCGCGACTATAAATAATGAGGGTTCCTCTGTTTCCTTTTTCTCACAAAAAGTTTCCCACCAATCTTGGACATGGGGAACAACTTTGAGGAGCACAAAAGTAATTTTTTCTCTATTTGAAAAGTTATGGACAGAAAAATACCCTTCTAGTAGATTCAACCACTTGTCTACAACATTTGCATCTATATGACCTTCAAATATTGGAATATCGAAGTTGATTTGTACCTTGAAGGGGGTGACGCCTCCGCTCGAGGAAGATGCGTCACTTGTTTGTAGACGCCAAAGTATTTGCATGAAACTATCCATCATCTCATTCCTCTGTTGCGTCATCTTTCTTTGAAAGGATCTTTTTTCTTTTGTCCTCAAGAGAAACAAGATCGAGACCCAATTGTTTGTACCCTCACCTCGTTGGGGACATGCATTAAGACGACAAGGAGCATACCTCTCTGATACCACTGATCCATATTTTAGGAGAAAAACAAAATGAATATAGATTATTAAAATATGCTTAACACAAAATAACAGAGATACAGTAAAAATGGTTTTCTATTCAATAAGGAAATAAGTTGAAACTGTAAAATGCAATGGAAAACAAGCTTGCTGGAATGGTGGTGGCTTATCTCTGAGAAGAGATGCGACGACTGTGCTCATTCGCAAGAATATGATTACAATGAGGCTCTGAAGGCCTTTTTACAATAAACAAGAATCTAAAAAACCCTAGACATCCAAAATCCTAACCCTAGGAGATGAAGCGCCAAAATTCACGTGGGCCTCGTTTGGGTAAGTTAGTACATCAACTTCTCGAGGTCGTAACTTTTGCATATGATCTCTATTTTAGGCGTATGATATCCCATTGGAAAGGTCTACACATTTTGCTGCTATCTATCAGAGGTCATTTTTTGTTTTGGCGGGCCCTAAAAACGTTGTTTAGGGCCTCAAAAAGGCTCTGCAAGTTAGGGACCTGAAAACTAGGAAAAAAACTGCCAAACTGGAAAACTGCCAAAATGAACCAGTTGGAATAGGTGGGAGGCCACCGACATCCATATGGATCAGGAATTATCTGAAGCATATGTACATATATGGAAAGGAAGGGACAATTTGGTTCCCTCAGCACTGGTACTATGGACAACGTTTCCTTCAAAATTTCAAAAGAAATCAATATCTTTAGCTAACAATTTGTACATAGGTGCAACTATCTTCGTAAAATTTTCAATAAATATTCTATAATAGCCAACGTGACCCAAGAAACTTATTACTTCCTTTGGTGAATGTGGTGAGGGAAAGTCCACGATGTCCTTGATCTTAGCCGGGTCCACTTTGATACTTGTAGAAGAAATGTGATGCCCAAGAACAATGCCCTATTTTGACAACATCTTACACTTTTTATTACTCAAGGAAACATTAGCTTCTTTACATATAATTAATACTTTCTTTAGGTTATCAAGTGATTCCTTAAATGAGTCACCATAGATAGAAAAATTATCCATATAAATCTCAACACACTTGTGGATCAAATCAGAAAAAATACCCATTAATTCTCTTTGAAAAGTGGCGGGGGCATTGCACAAACCGAATGGCAAAACTCTAAAAGAAAATGTCCCCCGTGGAAATGTAAACATGGTTTTATTTTGGTCTTATGAAGAAATTTGAATCTGATTGCACCCGCTGAAACCATCTAAAAGGGAGAAGTATTGCTTGCCTGCTAAGGTATCCAATACATAATTGATGAAGGGCAACAAAAATTAGTCTTTTAGTGTTGCTTTATTAACCTCATGTTAATCAACACATATTCTCTGTTGAAATTACTAATACAACTGACAGGGGGGGTGAATCAGTTGTATTTGAGCTTAAACAATCATAATTCTATTAAAAAATTCTTAACCTTTCTTCAAGTGATCATCAACATTATACAACATATGGACAGTAAAAGTAAAAGGCATCAGTCACACATAAGGTATACACAGAGATAGATTTTCATGAGGAAACCCATAAAGGGAGAAAACATCTTCTTCTTCAAAATGATAGGCAGTCTTTTAAGTTCTGTACATCATCTTTAATTGAGCACCAACTCAATGTGAGGCTGCTACCTCTATTTTACAAGCTGCAGCTTGTTTGAGAGCACCAACTTTCTGGTTTCTGTAGCACCCACTAGAAGGAAGCACCAACTCCCTGGTTTCTCTAGCACCCACTAGAAGGAAGCACCAACTCCCTATATGCTCCAGCACCAACTTGTTGGAAGCACCAACTTCCAGTTACACAGGCTCCAACCTGTATAATAGAAAACACTTGTTCTCCCTAGCACCACCCTGCCACCCCGGTTTCTCTGGCTGCAACCAGATGGAAGCTACAACTTCCTGTGTTCAAGCTCCCACTTGAACCTCTAAGGAAAACAGTTCTCCCGAGCACCTCCCAACCTCCCTAGAATATGAATGGATAAATAAACAGTCAACTTTACAGATAAATCAGTTCTTACCAATCTTTCTTTGTTCTGAAAATCTGGTCTTCTACAAACTGTTCTGTCGTTCTTCTCTTCCTCTGTCTGTTCAACAGGTATGCTCTGCATCAAATTGTTCTCTCATTCTACTTTGCTTCAACTTCTCTTCATCATATTTTACTCTTCACTGATTTTCTTCTCACACTGTGCATCTTCTCCATCTCACACTACCCATCCTTTTATTTTTATTTTTCTTACAGTTTCATTCATTTTTCATACCAAACAACCCACCATACGCTGTCTGTCTCTTTTTCTTTTATACACACTCATAGCGGTTCAAATTCCCATCTCCTTAGGAAAAAGGAAGAAAACTATCCGAGCAACTGAAACGCCAACATATTTACAATCATGAATCCATTTCACTAACAGATTCGTAACTGAGGGGTTAACTATGAGAGAGAACAGTAACCTTCCGATCATATTCCAATTTATCTGTGCCGTTGGATGAACTTTATTGACATTGCCTTTAAATCGGGTTTCGGCATTTCTAAAATCCTGTGCTGAGTGTCTCTACACTTCATTTCACGATCCCCGAAGTTTCGATACAAAACTTTTCTGCACTATCTCCTTCCCCAATATGACTATGGTCATAACCAAGTGCCTATGCAAAAAGCGCTTTCACGATTTCTCATTTTTTGATTTTCGACACTATGCTCTGTTGACCCCAAGTTAGTGAAATTTCAATCACTTGCCACATGTTCTGTGATTCGATGGTCCATATGTGATCTTGATTCAATGGCTACAATTAAATCGCGATTTCGCGATTTCGACATTCTTGTTGCATTGGGTTCTTTGCCTCTCCATGTAGCGATTCACGAAAATCCAATATGGAGTTATATCAACGGTCCAGATTTGATCTCTATTCAATGGCTGCGATTAAATCATGATTTCGCATATCGCAATTTTGACATCCTTGATGTCCAGTGTTTTTGTCACTTCAAAGTCTCGATTCACAAAACTCCAACATGGGGTCGGATCAACGGTCCAGATCTGATATCGATTCAATGGCTGCAATTAAATCACGATTTTGACATCCTTGATGTCTAGTGTTTTTGTCACTTCAAAGTCCCGATTCATGAAACTACGACATGGACTGGAATCAATGGTCCAGATCAAACCTTGATCTAACGGCTCAGATTACATCACGATTTTTCATATCGCGATTACGCTCACTTCTCCTTGTACCTTAAAGGACGTGTGGGTTCTTCTTGATCCAACGATGGTCGGATCCTGCACTTGGATCTAATGGTTGAGATCTATCCTCCTCTTCAATGATCTCTTCTTGTCTACATTCATATCTGACGACCCTCAATTTTTCGGGAATTTTGAATGGAATCCAACGATCAGAGATTCTTTTCAAACTTTACGGGTCTTCGATCACTCGATCAATGTTGCATTGCCTTCGATCATTCGACCTTCCTAAAGTTATCTTCTGTTTGCCTGTCGATTACAAACTTCATGTACTCATGCCATCTTCACTGTTGTATTTGCCATCAATGACAAGCATTCACTGTCTGTTAAATATTTTCCATTCACTGTCTGTTAAATATTTGCCAACAATCTCCCCCTTTGGCATTGATGGCAACACAAGCACCCACATGCATTCGGATCTCCTCTCCCGAACTCTTTTCTCCCCCTTTGACATCAATGTCAAATAAGAAACATTCTTCCCTTGATCTGTTGCAAAACATACTCCCCCTGTCGACTATAAACATCTTGGAAATACACCATATATTCAATAAGTACTCCCCCTGACCAGGTGAACAGATTAGACACAAGAGATTATAACCCCCAACTTTTGACGAAGATACCCAAAAGGGGTCACTGCTAATGGTTTAGTAAATATATCAACAATCTGTTCTGTAGAAGGTATATAATTCAGTTGAACAATTTCGTTTGTAACTTGTTCTCTGAGAAAATGGTACTTGATTGGAATATGCTTAGTCTTGGAATGAAGAATAGGATTCTTGGAGACACTAATGGCACTAGTGTTATCACAATGAATTGGAATGGGATCAGTGTAATTTACCTTCAGATCTGTAAGAGTTTGTATCATCCATAAAATTTGTGTGCAACAAGTAGCAGCAGCAATGTATTCCGCCTCTGTAGTGGATAATGAAATGGATCCTTTCTTTTTACTAAGCCATGCAACTAATGAGTCACCCAGAAAAAATGCTCCTCCGCTGGTGCTTTTTCTCTCATCAACACAGTTTGCCCAGTCTGCATCTGAATAAGTAGTTAACTGGAAATTCTAATTTCTAGTATACCACAGACTATAAGTCATTGTTCCCTTCAGGTATTTAAATATCCTTTTGACAACTACCAAATGACTTTGCTTAGGAGTAGACTGAAAACGACCTGCCATTCCAACAACTTGCATTATATCAGAACGAGATGATGTGATGTACAAAAGACTACCTATCATGGAGAGATATGTCCTTTGATCAACATCAGGTGAGATATCATCTTTACTTAGCTTGCAACCAACCACCATAGGTGTGCTAACTGTTGAGGAATCTTCCATGTGAAATTTCTTCAACATCTCTTTCAAATATTTTTCTTGAGAAATAAAAATTCCTGCAGAGCTTTGTTTTACTTGTAAGCCAAGAAAATATGACATTTCTCCTATCATGGACATTTCAAATTCTGTTTGCATAGAATTAGCAAACCACTAGACAAATGATTCATTAGTACAACCAAAAATAATATCATCTACATAAACCAAAACACTAGTAAATTATCACCTTCAGACTTAATGTAAAGGTTACTGTCAACAATACCTCTCTTGAACCCTTTTTCTTGTAGAAATTTGTCCAGTCTATTATACCAAGCTCGTGGTGCTTGTTTCCATCCATATAAGGCCTTCTTCAGCTTACAGACATAATTAGGATTATCTGTCAATGAGAATCCTTCAGGTTGCTCCATATATACTTCTTCCTCTAGATCTCCATTAAGAAATGTTGACTTAACATCCATCTGATAAACTTTGAAGTTCTTATGACATGAATAAGAAAGAAATATTCTGATAGCTTCCAATCTTTCCACTGGTGCAAAATTTTCATCAAAGTCTTGACCTTCAACTTGTGCATATCCCTTACAGACCAATCTGGCTTTATTTCTAATGACTTGTCCTTTTTCATTCATTTTATTCTTGAACACCCATTTGGAACTTATTACATTCTTATCTTCAGGTCTAGGGACAAGCTCCCAAGTATTGTTCTTCTCAATCTGATCAAGCTCTTCATTCATTGCTCTAATCCAATTATCTTCCTGACTAGCTTCCTTAAAATTTTTAGGTTCAGTCATAGATAAAAAGGCAACATGAGATTGTTCTAAGTCTTTAATCAATTTCCTTCTTGTCTGAACTCCTTCATTTATATCCCCAATTATCTGATTTTCAGGATGATTCTTTCTAATAATTTTGAGAGGTGATTTTGCTTCTTTCTGCTTATTTGTGTCAGCTTGATTATTCATATCTTCATCTAATCCATACTCTTCTCTTTCTGATCCTAGGACCTGTTCATCTTCATCTTCAACTGTATCTTATGTTCTTGGTTCAACATTGCTTACATTTCTAACTGAGATTTCTTCATCAACTTTTATATCTATACAATCAACTAGTTTGTGTAGTCTCTTATTGTAGCATCTGTACCCTTTAATATTTGTAGCATAACTCAAGAAGATACCTTCATCATCCCTGTCATCATATTTGATAATATTTTCATCATTGTTCTTGATATAACATGTACTCCAGAAAACTTTAAAATCCTTGATTGAAGCAGGTCTTCCAAACCAAAGTTCATAAGGGGTCTTGTCACTGTGTGGTCTGAGATGAGCTTTGTTAATGATATGAATAGTTGTATGAATTTATTCCACCCAATATGTATGAGATATGTTCCTTTCATTCATTATTGATCTTGCCATTTGCTGTACTGACCTATTCTGCCTCTCAACAACTCCATTTTGCTGTGGAGTCCTTGGAATTGTGTACTCTCTTTTGATCCCATGTTTATCACAGAACTCTTTGAAGTTCCCAGAATTAAACTCTCCTCCTCTATCAGACCTTACTGCCTTTAATATTTTTCCTATTTGATTCTTAGTCAGAGCCTTAAATACTTTGAATTTTTCAAATGCTTCAGATTTTTCTTTCAAAAAGGCAACCCAAGTTAATCTAGAATAGTCATCAATAATCAACATAAAGTAATTTTCTTTCCCTGTACCTTCTTTTCTTGATGGACCACATAGATCCATATGTACTAATTGGAGAGGTTTTTCTGTTGAGGGAAAGTTTTTAGATTTGAACTGAGTGCGAGTAAGCTTTCCTATCTGACATGATTTACAAACAGAGTCATATGTCTTTGATATCTTCGGAAGATCTTTTACTGCCCCATTGTTTCTGAGTTTGATTATGTGATAAAAATTTAGGTGACCAAGTCTCCTATGCCACAGCCAACTTTCATCATATTTTCTTAAGTTGCATTCTTCTTCTTCTTCTTTTAAAACATAGACATTGTTTTCTGTTCTTATACCTTTTGCAACTAGCTGACCTGAATCCACATTTTTTATTCTACAGTCTTTAGAGGTAAAAACAACTTCACACCCTCAGTCACATACTTGACTTACACTAAGTAGCTTATGTTTCAAATCTTCTACAAGCAACACATCTTGAGCTTTTCTTTTTCCGTTACACAAATTTACAATTCCTTTAACTTTTATCTTTCCAGGTGCATCATTTCCAAAAGTTACATTCCCTGATTTGCTATCACTTAGATTTAGAAACTTACTTCTATCTCCAGTCATGTGTTTGGAGCATCCACTGTCAATATACCAGGGATTCTTTTTCCTTTGGGCTGATAGCACTAGTCCACACTTGTCATCTACTTTCTTCTTCCAAACTTTGGCATTTTCAGTAGTGGGGATCAAATTTGAATTGTATTTCCTTAAGTGACAGTCTGCAACTTTATGACCATAATTATAACAGTTGTAACATTCTGGTTCACTGAATAATAGATCATAACGATTGTTATGCACATATCTATTGTTGTGTTTCACCTGTGTCCTTCTCCCAGTCATCACATGATTTATAATCTGTCATTGTTTGTTGCTTGTCTGTCTCAATATTTGTTGTGGAAGATAGTTATTCATTGAATATCTTGATTGTTCATATCTAAATCTTAAAGAACAATTTATAGCTTTGTGACCAAAATTAGAGCAGAGAAAACAATAACCATAGAAAAAATCTTTGTACCTTGAAAAAATTTGTCTTCTTTGAGGAGGTCGACTTCTGACATGCCGATAATCTTTTTGGTCTACAAGTTCAGTTCTGGGGCTTTTTCTTTCATTTCTTCTTGGTGGAAGATTTTCCTTCTTTGTTTCTATAGAGTGATTGTTGTCAATGTTTGAGGATTTGACAAACTTGATAGATTCTGTATTACTTAGATGATCACTACTTGATCCTTCTTCATATCCCAATCCAGATTTCAACTTTGAATTTCTTTGTTGATTTAGAATGGAGGTTAATTCTTCTGAGGCTTTAATACTTGGCAGATTTTGATGATACAATCCTTTAAATTTCTCCATTTCTTTTCTAGTTTTTAGTATCTCTTCTTCTAAGGCTTCACACCTGTCTTTCTTCTCTGACAATTGTTGTTTCAGTATGTCTTCTATTTTCTTTGCCTCTTCTAATTCCACTTTCAGCAGAACAAAGTCTTCATCAAGTTTTTTGTTGTCTTTCTCGAACTGTGTCAACAATTGCTTTTGCTTTCTGTTCTTGGTTATGAGTCTATCAATTTCTTCCAATGCACTGATCAGTTCTCCTTCCAAATCAACCACATCTTCTTCATCATTCTCATCACTGCCTATGCTTTTATTATCATAATCCTCCTTGGCCATAAGCATGAATTCATTTGCCTTATCTTCACAGGATGAGTCACTATCGGTGTCTTATGAGGAATTGTCATTATTTGCAACCAAAATTTTCTTCTTATTATATTTCTTGTATTTGTACTTCTTTTCATCATCAGAGTTTTGGTCCTTTTTTCTGATGTGGACACTTAGATGCAAAATGACCTATCTTACCACAGTTAAATCATTTGAAGGGCAACTTCCCTTGATATTTTCCTGATCCTTTCTTTAACCTTCTCACAAATTTTTCCTCAATATCATCTAATTCTGAATTAGTATTCTTGTCTGCTTTAAAAGATGCTTCTCTAGTACTGGATTTGTCTTTGTTAATTCTCATTTCATATGCAGTTAGAGTTCCTAGAAGTTGATCAATGGACAGAGTTTTAAGATCATTTAATTCTTCTATTGCAGAGACTTTTGGATTAAATTTATCAGGCAGAGATCTTAAAATCTTCTAAACTAAGAGTGAGTCATCAAACTTCTCACCAAGACCCTTCATGGCATTTACAAGTTCTTCAACTCTTAAAAAATACTTGTTAATTGTTTCATCTTCATTCATCTTTAGTTGTTCAAATTTCAATCTGTATGCTTGAAGTTTGGCATCTTTTAATTTCTCATTTCCTTCATAACTGTTAATAAGTTTATCCCACATCTCTTTGGAAGTATCAAGATGCATCACCTTTACAAACTCAGCTTCAACAAGTCCATTCAAGATAGCATTCATCCCCTTAGCATTAAAACTAAACTCTAACTTATCATCCTTGGAGGCTAGCACAATAGGCTTTGTATATCCAGTCTCTACTACATCCCAAACATAAGCACCCAAGGCCATTAAGTATGTTCTCATTCCAATCTTCCAGAAGGCAAAATTTGTTCCATCAAACAGAGGGGGCTTAGAGGCTGAAGTTCCTTCATGACTTGTCATGTT